>QEOT01122161.1:10789-22440 GCA_003123785.1 Pterocarya stenoptera | reverse complement strand
AAAAAAAAAAAAAAAAAAAAATCTCATTCAGGACCCAAATTCCGGTCTCAAAACATTTCTGATTAGCTAAACATGATAGATTCTAAAATAAAATAGTATTTAAGATTCAAAATATCATCCCAAATATAAAAAAATTGTCAATAGGGCTGAGAATTGGAATTAAACCAATTAACTACCAGCTGAGAGTCTAATTCCACAATAAGGTGATAAACATTCAATTGGTAACACAAAAGCAAGCTAATTTAAAAAAAAGAAAGCTTAGCAAAATTGTTAGTGTTGATGCCTAAAAAACAAGAAAATCCATCAATAATAGAGTTATTTAAGGCCCTTAATATGCCCCCACAACCAACGGTACCAGGGTTACCTTTGAAAGCACCATCAATGTTGAGATTGAGAGTTCCCACGGGAGAGGGATCCACTTTACAATGAAAGGCCTCTTAGTTCTAATTGTGGTACTTGAAATATGAAGAGACTCGATGACTGAAGCATTGAAACAAGATGATAAGAACTTAGGCTTAAGCAAGGGGTTGAGATCACGCAACCATTTGTTGATCTTGTAAATGATAGTTCTAACACTAGTATGGATATCTTCAAATTTAGCATTGTTTCTAATTAACCAAACCTCCTAAAGAATGAGAAAAGGCAACAAGCAGGCGAGTAAGTGGAATGAGGACCATTGAATAGTGTTAGTCTTCCAACTACTAGATGCAGTATGCATTTAGCCAAAGATAGAAGCAAAATGAAGCCACGCCCTCATTAAAAGGGAACAATCAATGAAGACGTGGTTAATAGTCTCCACAGCGCCATCAAAGCAAGAACAATTAGAAACTAGGAGAGTATCACGTTGTTAGACCTTGTCGTCGGGGGCAATGGCAGAATCAGGAATTTGTTGTAGAGGGGCCGAGCAAAGCTAAAACTATAATAAAATATTTTTTGTTCTATTTTTAGGTCAAAATAATCTATAAGATTAAAATAATTTTATAGAGAGGACCAAGATAATTTTTTAGAGAATGGGCCAACGTAAGATAAGATTAATATAATCCTATTAAATCATAAAAAATTAATATATATATAATTTTTTTTTCAAACTTTGGGGGGCCCTGCCCCCCTATGTAGGTTTGCCGTTGGTCGAGGGCGACACCACCATGCCGTAATTTCCAAATGAAGACATAGATCTCGGTGGCGATCCCATGACACCAAATAAAAGACGCAAAAGGGAAGACATGGATTAGTCTCTAAAAAGGTTCCAAGCAGATTTAGAGGTTAAATTACCATCTTGAGTATGCTTCCAAGCTTAACTTCCATAGTAAAGATTTGCCACCATTGTACAAGAGATTATTAATGATCCAACTAGAGGTAGAACAGACATCTTTAAGAGATGAGGAAGGGTTGGAAACCATGAAACTTTTTGGGCTAAAGAGAAGTTTCATGATCCAACTAGAGGTAGAACAGACATCATTTGTTGTTCTAAAACTACAAATGATTCCCCAAGAGCTAGAATGAAAAGTTTTGGCCACAAGAAGGTTCAAGGGGATGACGTTAGTCATATACTTTTGATGTAGGATTTGGGCCCAAAGAGAATTAGAACACAGAAATCTCCAAGGCAATTTATAATGGAGTGCTTTAATGACATCAAACAGGTTTTTAATACCCAAATTCCAAACAACCCATTTTTTCTTGGAATGATTCACAATATGCAGTTTGAAATTTCCATTTAAGCATTACAATTTTGATAGATCAATGAAATTGAGAAACTGATTTTCAATCCTACCCTTCAGTCAAAATCAATGAGATCAAGAGTTTATTTCAACAACAGATCGCTCATCCAAAGGGATTCACAATCGCCTGAAATTGACCCTCATTCAATCGGTTATCTGATGAACTTAATCAATTGAATCTAATGAGTATTGAACGAGACTGGTAACAGCTTCAACATAGAAATTAAGCACAATAATGATTTAAGATTTATACAGTCTAGAGCTGGTTTGGATAGTAAGATTAGATGAGATTGTTTTAGATAAAATTTAAAAATTGAATAAAATATTATTAGTATATTATTTTAATATTATTACTGTTTTGAGATTTGAAAAAGTTGAATTGAGATTTGAAAAAACTAAATTGTTTATTATATTTTGTATAAAAATTTAATAAAGTTGTAATAATGAGATGAAATACTGTTTAAATCTAAATAAGCCCTAAGTGGATAAAGATTACAAATTTGACATCATTTTAAGTGTATAAATTTGTATAAATAGTGGTGATTTAATACACAAGTGTATAAAATTGTATAAAGTGTATAATTATTCATAAATGAGTAGTGCTATTTGAAATCATTTACACTACACATCATTCACATTATATGATTTGATTTTGTAAGATTTAAAATTTAACTCCTTTCCAAAAAACATTGAACTTTTAAGCCCCGCTTGACATTGAATAATGTGTAAAGTACAGTTAATTTATACACTTCCAAGTCTTGAAAAGTGTCTTTGGTTATATGTGATATATGTAAGGAGTTTCTAGATTTGATTGCTATGGATGCAGCTCTTCTACACTGGGAGTGGGATCCTACTACACTAAAAGCTCAAGTTTTTATTGATTGGGAAAGAGTTCTAACTAGAGTATTCCCTGCATATTAGTTTGAGAAATGATATTTATAATCATGGAGTGTATAAATATCGTACAATTTATTTAAAAAAGTGAATAAATATAGGATCTATATGAAAAAAATTAATTTTTTAATAGTAAATTTTACTTTTTTTAAAAGTAATTATGCAGTATTTATACATTTCACAACTTTATATAACATTACTCAGTTAGAAACAAAAAAGATCACAGCAGAAATAAGAGTTTTGGAAAGAGATGGCTGCCAAAGGGGTTCTTTAAGTTGGTGTTTCGTCAATTCAAACTTATGCATTAAGGCTGATCTGTAGATTAGTTGGTTGGGGATGTATTGTAACATGTCTAAAGCACTTATTACATGGACACCTATTTTAGACAAGTAAAAAAAAACGTGCCCATTTACAGCATATATTCATCCAAATTTCTTAACCAACTAATGCTTGGATTAAACTCTAAATATTCACTTCAAGAAAAAATTATAAGATTCAAATTTTAAACTTTGATTCGTAAGATTCAAATTTTAAAATTATGTTATGTAGTATTTTATTAAATTTTCTCTACACATTAACTTGAGAATATAATTTTTCTCGAACATTATATTGGGAAACAAGTTTGTAACTTTATAAAACTGTAGTGTGACACTCGAATGGTTATTGAAAGCCGAGATGAAGTGGGAATTGATATTTTTAGGCTACTTTTGAATGTTAGAGTGATCTCAAATAATTTGAATTGATATGTAAATAATAGTACTTTATGAATCTTATTGAGATAGATTTAAATGTAAATAAATTGAGATATGTGTTTAAATATATAAAATAGATTGAGATGAATTTAATATTTTATAAAAAATTAAAAAAATAATAAATATCATTAATAATTGATTTGAAATAAATTAAAATGAACATGCAAACGTATCCGTCTCCTACTTTCACTTGACCAAGGCTATATTGCACCGATCAGATCCGTAAAGATAAGGTATCCACCAATGCCTATGTCGGGTGCATTTGATTACTATGCGTTTGTCCCTTCACAGTTTATGCAAACGTGTCATATTTTCATTGGACAGTAGAAGGGTAATATCGTCATACAGTCTCGAATTATCCTCCTAAGTCTTCTCGGAGTCTCGTAAACAAAACCAAAGACAAACCCGAGGGCTGAGATTTGAGAACCTCCTTTTTCTTACTTCAAGTTCAAACAGCACATGCGCACCATTTCCTTCCGCATTTATTCTCCCCCTCCGGTTCTCTCTCGGTGGCTCTCTCGTGCTTCACACAAATTTCGGTCCTAATCTTTTAACCCCCTGCTCCGATCCCCGCGATCCTTTTAACTCTCCGTCCGGTTATCCGACCACCGTCCACTGTTAGGGTTTTTGTTTCCTAAGTGCGTGCGGTTCAACCCCTGAAAGTTTCGAAATTAGGGTTCCGGTTTCTGAGTCTGAGTGAGTGCTTGATTTTGTTGACAAGCTTCACGATTGCGGTTCTGATCTCTGGTTTTGTCGGTGAAAATGTTCGGGGACTCGGGNGCTTCACGATTGCGGTTCTGATCTCTGGTTTTGTCGGTGAAAATGTTCGGGGACTCGGGACTAGGGTTTTGAGTTTCGATCTGAGTGCTAGCTTTTGTTCGCGGGAAGTTAGGGCTTGAGCTTCTGTTCGGGAGGTTTCTGTCTCGAATTTGAGATCGTTTCAGTGATGCCGAGGAGTTCGCGGCACAAATCGAGCAAACACAGTTCGAGGGAAGCGAGGGAGCATTCGGACTCGGAGAAAGACTCGAACTTGAAGGATCGGAAGGGCAAGGAAGAGAGTGGCGGTGTCTCTAGGGTTCCGAAGGAATCTGGTTCGAGTGAGAAGCGGAAAGTCGATTCTCTGAAGGAGGCCAAAGACTTGTACGGGTCTGGAAATGGGGACTATTCCGAAGAGCATGGCCCTTCCAAGCGACGGAGGGAGCGGGCAGGCGACGGAGTGAGCGATCGGTGGAATGGAGGCGAGGAAGATCGGAATGAGGTGTCAAAGAGGTCCAAGGAGTCAAAGGCTTTGGGTGAACCGAAGAGTAGTGGTAGCAGTAAGAGGAGAGAGGAGGGTGTGGGAGTGTATGGTGAGGGTGCGGAGGCAAAGAAGAGTAGCGGGAAGCATAGGGATTCTGGTCGAAAGGAGAGTAAGGAAGGCGGCATTGAAAGAGAGAAGAGGATTAAAGAAGCGAAAACTGATAGGTTGGTCGTTGAGAATGAGGAACAACGTGAGGCCAAGAAGGCGGTAGAAAAAACTGGTAAGGTAACTGGTTGGTTTGTTGGTATATATGATTTGTTTTGTGATTTTAATGAAATTTTAATATTCTCTTCGGTTGTTTTTTTTGTTCTTTTTTTGAGAAAAAAAGCATATTGCATTCATGACATTACAAACATTACAAACACCTAAAACATAAATTACAAGCCAACTACAACATTAATTTTTTTTTGATAAGTAACCAACTACAACATTAATAGCTTCCTAGTACACTGTGACTGACATGATCTAGTCCAATGCTGCAAACCTTTACAGAGCTAAAGTTTGAGAGACAGACAATCTTGCCCAAAACAGAGTTAATCAAACCCCATGCTCCATCTAAGACGGAGTAGAGTAAACCAAACCCCACACTCCGTCTAAGATGGAGTTGAGGACACTCTACGGACGAAAGTTCAAGAGATTGTGTTTTTTGATTTTGATTTTTCTAAAAACAAAAGAGATTACAGAAATTAAAAAAAATGAAAAAATAATGGATTACATCTTGGAAAGATATAGATCCACATTTTCAATCTTGGAGATAAAAATAACACAAACAGGGGTTGTGATGGCGCACATGAGAGCAATGTGCCACCATGGGGGTATGGCGGACAGTTAGGTTTGGAGTAACAGGTGGTCCTGGACCCAGAAAGGCCTCGCATGGCGGCAGAAAGGCTCCTTGAGTGGTGGCACGTGGAATACACGTGCTCTCTTTGGGCCGTGCGTGTGGCTCACATGCCGCTCCGTTTGGCGAACTTCTTCGTCCGTCTGAAGGATCGACGCTTTGGGAAGCCTGCGGTGGGGTGCGTGGTGATCTCCGGATGCTGGAGAGCAGCATATCGGCCTTCCTCCATACTTAGCCCTGGAAAACACCCAAAAATGAAAAAGAAAATGAGAAAACTAGAGATGAGAGGAAGGAGAGATGAGGGAGGGATGGAGAAGGGACGGAGCTCCTCCCCCCCTCCCCCCCCAACCGTTTATGATCTTGGGGGTTTCTAGAGAGAATGAGGAGTCTCTCTCTAAGAAGCTAGGGCTGGTGCTACCTCTTCGGTTGTTATGACTGATGCTGGGTGTTTAAAGTGTTAGAACGTTAGGTTGTTGCTAGCGTAGAAAGTAGATACCATTAGAGTTTGATAGTAAGGCTGTGTTCTTAGGGAAGACCTTGGAATCATTATTTGATTTTAAACCCCAAGGGGTTTACCCAAGTGGTGAAGACCTTGGTCTTGGGGTATCACTCCCTTCAATGTTCAAGGTTCAACACCTCATGGGTGCAAACAATCATTTGGAGCCACACCTCCTGGTGAGAAGCCAGTGATTTAACCAGTTAGTGGCTGATAAGCTTAATTATAGTAGATTCTTTGGTACCTTTCATAAATTCATTGAATAATAAATGGGGATATATCTAAAATAATTTTTATTTAGTTATCAAAAATATTTTAGTTACATCCACATTTATTTTCAATGAATTTATAGTTTCTTGTTGAAAGCTCTATCTGGTTGTCACCAATGGGCGTTTGTACATTGCTGTGCGATGGCCCTTCTACATATCCAGCCATTTTTCTTAGTTATCCAAGAACTGTTCTTCAACCTAAAATGATTTATTAGTCCGACAGATCCATTACATTTTCCAATTAAAATCACGTTTTACTGAGTGCCTTGTATGCATTGTAGCTTTGCTGCATAACGTATCTTACATGCTCCAAAATATATGTGATGCTGACTTATAAAAAAAAAATATATGATGCTGACTTATAAAAAAAATATATATGATGCTGTTAATTTATTATAGTCGCTGCTTTTCGCAGTCCTTAACTTGTATCTAGGCACTTCTGTATACCCCTCTGTATTCAGGCCTTGCGCTTTTCCTGATCTAATAGTTCTTCTTACTTATAAAAAAAAAAATTTATTATAGTCGCTGTAGGAGTTGATATGCTAGTCCAATTCATGGAATTGTGTAAAACAAACCATGCTCAATTCCACTCGAGGGATTAAGAAGAAAAATGTCTTAGATTCTGTAAATATCTCCCCGGTGCTTGGTTTTTTTAAGGGGTAAATAAGTCTTTACTATGGTAAAGAAAGGTTTTAATTCCAACTTGGTAGGATTGGCTACACAAATCCTTTGTTTATTTTTTAGTTTTTAGGTCAAAAGTTTTTGTCAAGTCTTTGGCAATGACGTCTTTTTTCTGTGTCTCTGCACGCATCTTTTTGGGTATTCCTCTGCTTCCATTGGTACCTCGGATTTCACAAAAGTAATAGTAGAAGAAGCAACTACATGCTGAAAAACTAATTTTGGATTACTTGGAATGTTTAATTTACTTTACATGAAATGAATGTACCTTTGGAGACTACTGGAAAACTTAGATGGATCTTAAGGTCTTTGAAAAGGGTAGAAATTATAGTGAATATGATAAGCGTGTCCCAACTATGAGCATTAAAGAAACTTATAAAAAAAAAAAAACTGTGAGCATTAAAGAAGAGGTCGAATCCATCCCTTGAGGTGAAATTTGACAATTCCTATGCCTTTTGCATTCTCTAATAAAATATTTGATTAATTATAAAAAAATCTGAACAATTCTTGACCGGAAACGTCTGGTTGATTATACATCAAGTAATGTTCATTTTCATTTAAATCCAAGTAAATACCTGTTTTGCCAGTGAAAAGGAAGATCAAGGGCAAAGTTAACAAGAATGCAAGCTGTTAATCTAAAATTTATTGTTAGAGAATCATACTGCAGTAAATGTGCCTCAAAAATGGAATTCTTTGTTGCTTGTTGTCGTAAAATTCATTTATGTATTAAGTGGAGTGCTGATTAGGCAAATGGTTTCTTTTATAACTATAAAAGTCCATCTTTCGTAAGCACAAGATTGGAAATTGGAGTTGCTTTCCTCATTCTTCAAGCTTTTATACTCGACTAGGTTGAGAGTCGGTCGTTGAGGATAAGATCTGGTGGAATTGTCCACAAGAAGTAAGTTTGAGGTCAAAACTTTTCATCAAGCGTTGCATTCTGTTAGTACCCTTTACTCTGGAGAGGCATTTGGCAGAAGGAAGCCCCATTGCGGTGACATTCTTTCTGTGAAAATTGTATTCGGAAAGATCCTAGGTTATATATTATTTGAGGAGGAGAATTTTAGTGATAAGGATGATGTATGTGCAAGAATGGCAGAGCACCAATCCAAAAAAAAAAGTGCAAGAGTATCGAAGAAACAATTGATAATTTATTGCTGCATTGTAAAGTTGCTAGAGAAGCATGGTCTCTATCTTCCAATTTTGGGTGTTGGGGGTGATGCAAAGGATTGTAGAGTTGCTGGCTTGTTGGAGAAGTTAGAATGTAGGTCATTGCAATGTTTTAGTTTGGTTGGTGCGTGTGAATAAACATAATGCTTGGACCTTTGAGGACCGCGGGAACACGGTGGATGAGCTTAGAACCATATTGCGAAAACCTCTGTTTGAATAGATTAGTCCAGGTTTTTAATTATATTGATTTCTATGTCTTGTTGTATTCCCACTTCTTCCTAGTTAGGGGCTTTCTCTTGTACACACCTTGTGTACTTGGGTTGCCCCCTTTCCACTGATTCTCGAGTAATAATAAATGCCTGCTCCATCTATGATTGGTGAAGTTCAGTGGCGTGGCCTTTCTGGATGTTGACGATGTTGTAGATCTCTTTGCAGGGCAACTCCACAACAGATGCAGATGCCATTAAATATCGACTATAGTTTTAGGGTAAAGTGACAAAAGTGCCACATCATAAGATGTGTTGCTACTTTGAAACCTTTGTCTGATTTGAAATTATCGCTCACTTACATGAAGCAGATTGGGACTTCAGGTGAAGGCTCCCACATCAAATAACCATTGTTTATTTTTTTTGATAAGTAATAATCTTTATAGAAGAGAGTGAAACTAGGCAATGCCCAAATAACCATTATTTATTTTCCAAGCCTTTTCCTAATATGTCAAATATTCATCAGTTCCTTTGATGTGGCAGCTTCACTATAGTTGGTGAGACTGGTGAGACCAGATATCTTTCATGTGGATGCAAATCCATCAGAATCATTTTGGGAATGTATAGTTGTGGGGATCACTGATGTGCTTGGCATGGTTTTATACCACCACAAAAAAGATGTTTGTTCTTGTTAGATAACTCAAGCATGTAATCTTTTTACCATCTATAGATTATAATAAATATGTAGCCTTTTTTGTAAATAGTGATTTTTGGAGTCCAGTTATGCTTACTAACTGCATTTCTTCATTTTTGTGGCAACGTATTTTCTAGAACATCCTTAATTCTATAATCATTTTATAGGATTCAATTATTTCCCGCAGCATGCTTCAAATTCACTTATAATAAAATCAAACCATAAACTCCTAAGTTCATGCTTGGTCATAGTCTTTGGTTCTTCATGGCTTGATAATTCATTTTCCCCTTTTTTGAAGATATAAGGGTTGATGAGAATTATATACAATCTTTTAGCAATAATGCTTGCTTTTGTGACTTTTAGCAGTCTAGTATAATCTTTAGACAGTCATGCATAGGTGTGGTTCTTGTTTATGTCCCGTGTACTTGACTTCGCCTATATTTAATAAAATTCCTATTTACTGATAAAAAAAAAGTATTCCTATGGCATTTGGATAAGAATCACGCTTGAGGGAGACATATAAGTAAATGGTCTCTTTTGCTCTGCAATAAGGCCTTGTGCACAAATGTTTTGGAGGCTATATCTAATTGGCTAAGACATCCTCTTATCTTACAAGTGTGTGACAACTGATGACTCTTCTTCTTAAAATATAGTTTTGAATGACCCTTAATATCTTGGATTTAATATTGGAATATGAACCGAGAGTTTTTCAGTGTAATTGTTGGACTAAAGCCTTAAGGGGTTGGTCTTGGTGGTATGCTCCTTGCTGGTCTAAGATTCAAACCGTGGGTGCAAACAATTTCTAGGGGCCATCGGATTGGGGGTATTTTTCCTTGAATAACTCGAGGTGCACTTGTGCTAAACTTCTTACCGACGGCTTGTGCACACTCATAATTAGTCAGGAATCGTTTAGAACCCCGGTGCCAATAAAAAAAATTGTCAGACTAATATTATGGATTATCAGAAGTACCAGTGCTATGAGAGAGATGAACAGTCTAGATTCCACTAATAAGTTTTGTTTGGCACGAGTGTGTTATTTAGAAATTGTACATATACTGCATGAATTATAATGTTAACCTGTTAGATCAACTAAGTTTCTTCTTGATTCTACTTATCAAAAAGTTTCTTCTTGATTCTAACTCATGCACCAAACAAACCGAGTGTTATCTGACTTGTGATCTAGTTCCCTGCCCTTTCTTATGTTCTTGTTCTTCCTTTTTGAGAAGTATCGACAGATTTCATAAATGATGATATATAAAGACTTTATGCTAAAACTTTTGTGGGAAAACCATTAATTTTTTTACCAATAAAAAAGAACTGTTGTATGGAAACCATGTAGATGATCTTAACTGCTCTTCTTGAAACTCCAATTAACATTTTCATTTGTGTCTTTTTGCAGATTTGAATGCACAGGATGAACTGCGAAGTCTTGAAGAAAATCAGCTTGAGAAACGAGTGAGGAAAAGAAGAGATGGTTCTGGTGATTGGGAAAAGCATCAAGATGATATTTTAGAGATTAATGATAGAAGATTTTCATCTAGGGATGATATTGGTAAGGATGGACGGCAAAAGGATGAAAAGCGCAAGGATGAGAGGGGTAAAGACAAGTACATAGATAGAGATAACAAGCACCGTGATGACAAGCAAAGCGATGACCGCCCTGCCAAAGATCAGAATAGCATCAAATCTGATGATAAGCATCCAAGGGATGAAAAAGATGCTGTAGAAATACGACAGAAGAAAATCAAGGACATTGATCGCGAGCGAGAGCGTGATAGGGATCCCGGTCGTGAGAGGGACCGGGATCGTGATCGTGATCGTGGCCATGACCATGACCGTGAACGTGATGGGGACCATGGGCATGGTCGTCACCGTGATCGTGACAGTGATCGTGACTATGACTTGGATTGGGACCGCGACCGAGATCGTGGTCTAGATCGCATTCGTGATCGTGGGCGTGAGCACGACCGTGACCGTGACCGAGACCAAGACCGTGATCGTCATCGAGACCAAGACCGTGACCGTGATCGTCGTCGTGACCAAGATTCTGACCGTGATCGTCATCGTGACCGTGATGGGTCGCATCTTGATGACCGAAGTGTCGGATACAAAGATGGCAGGGGAAAGAAAAGATCCCCAGATGATCGTGACGATTCTAATGATAATAAAACTAGACTTATCAGAGCTAATTATCCTGATGTAGAAAACAAATCTTTGAGTGGTGGTAAAGTTGAATTGGATGCTGATATGGGGAGATCTCAATCACGCCAATCTCATGTAGACACTCCAATTAGTAGCAACAGACGGAGAACTTCACCCAGCTCCAGTTCATATGTTGGTATGGATGAGTACAGGTAGTTATCTTACTTGCGCTCCATTTAGTTGGTAATCTAGTTGGAGTTAGTGTAGTTACTTATGTAACTTACCTTTGGAATTGTATTTGCTTGGGTGTTTTGTATGGTGATTTTCTTCATGTGTTCTTTCTCAAAATTAGGCTATTCTGGTTTATAATATTTGAAGCATATTGTTGTACTTGTTAAACCTGCGGTAGCTTCGCAGGCTTAGCAATGCACTATGGCAACCTCCTTGTTTTGTTTTGTTTTATTTTTATTTTCCTTTTTTATAAGCTTTAGGTTTTT
>QEOT01122160.1:0-22434 GCA_003123785.1 Pterocarya stenoptera | reverse complement strand
TTTAATGACTGGATAGACAACATATTTTCCTTTTTCTCTTGTTGGAGCATTAGTATTGGCTTCATCAAAATTATTTTTAAAATTTGATAAAAAGTACATGTTTTTCATAAATTCAAAAACTCTCTAGCCATAGCCTCGGATTAGTCAAAATAATAATATAATATTATTTTTTAAATAATATTAGTTTTATTTTTATTTTTATATTTTACAATTAATTAATAATAATATTTCTTTCTTCACATATTTCAAAATTAAACACAAAAATAAAAGTAAAAGGATGTTAAGGGAAAGTGAAAACCTTGAGAAATAAAAACTGAAAAGCAAATCAGTTGTGATAATTTTTAGGAAAAATATTGATAGAAGCCACTGTTTGCAGTATCCATTTTGCACACATTATGTGGCTTCATCCAAACCAGACCGTTCATTTCTTAAAGTGAAAAAAAAAATAAGAGGATGAGAAGAAGCCACAGAGTGAGTGCAAAGTGTGCACTCACAATAATGGCTTCTATGTAGTATTGCTCTAATTTTTATAATAAAATATTATTTTTAAAGATGAATAATATATAATGTGCTTAAAATTACTGTAATTCATGGATAAAGTTTTTACTTTTTGAGGAAATCAATATAGACAAACCACTGCATCTTCTCCAATTCTACTCTATCCGCTGGCATGGAAAATGATGCACAATTATTGGCTATTTTCTAAATTCAGCTGTCTCATCCCAGAAAATGGGTTCCGGATAACAGGATATGCACTCTCTCAAATATAGGATTCTTGTAATTTTTTGATCCAGATATTCTCTCTTTGAATGATTGAGATAGAAAATCCGGATTCCAGAGAGAGAGAGAGAGCTATCTATGGCAAAGAATGTGGCCTGCAGCCCGTGGCAGTCACGTACAGCTTTATGAGCCGAAAAATCCATGCCAGCTTTTGTGTGCTTAAAATTACTGTAATTCATCCATAATAATAATAAATAAATAAATAATTACTGTAATTCATGGTTAAAGTTTTTACTTTTTGAAGAAATCAATATAGATAATTTTTCTTCAATGCCAGTGCTCTTACCACTGTATCTTCTCCAATTCTACTCTATCTGCTGGCATGGAAAATGATGCACAATTATTGGCTATTTTCTAAATTCAGCTGTCTCATCCCAGATTCCCAAATGGGTTCCGGATAACAGGATATGCACTCTCTCAAATATAGGATTCTTGTAATTTTTTGATCCAATATTCTCTCTTTGAATGATTGGGATAGAAAATCCGGATTCCACAGAGAGAGAGAGAGAGAGAGAGAGAGAGAGAGAGAGAGAGAGAGAGAGAGCTATCTATGGCAAAGAATGTGGCCTGCAGCCCGTGGCAGTCACCTACAGCTTTATGAGCCGAAAAATCCATGCCAGCTTTTGCCATCAACATCGGACATCTAAACTACAGTCTAAAAATAAGAGGCCAAAGCAATATATGATTATATGTACCTATATATAAGATGGTTCCATCAGATGGAATAGACCATTTGTAATTTTTTTTCTTTATTTTTAAATATTTTTTAAACTTTTTTTAATACATAAATTCACTAATATTAACTTCTTTAATTATTAAGAAAAAATTAAATAAAATATCGGTTAATTTTATTAGTAGAATGTATAGATTTGTGTAGCATTTTTCATACATATATATGTCTGTGTGTATATATATATATGTATATATGTATAGATGGTGCTAGTCGGTTGACTAACGTTTATTATTGAAAAACCAATGATAAAAATATAAAAATATCATTAATGTTATTTTTTTAACATCCTTAATTATTAAGAAAAACTAAAAATATATATACAATTTATTCATGTTATTTTTTTAATTACTAAAAAAAATTAAATATTCGATAATTTTGAGTAATAAATTTGAAGGGTCGAGTATTATTTATATATATATATATCTATTATATTATAATAAATGGTTATCTAACTATGAATAGTAACTTATGTTATTTTTCTGTTAATTTTTTTTTCTATTAAATCTGTTAAGTCTTGTTTTATCAAAAAATCCTTAAAACCCTTGATCATTTGAGGTGTAACTCCCTTGTAAAATTTAATGAAGGATCATGTTTTACTAAAAGATCATGAAGATCTTTAATCATTTGACGTGTAGCTCTCTTATAAAATTTAATGAATGATCATATTTTACCAAAAGACTCTTAATAGCTCAGCAGCGCATATGAATTGATGTATCATGTCCTTTTTGTTGTGACAGTGTACTTATATAATATGGATGCAGATCAATGCTCATACTTTGCTGAAGTTTAGATTTCTTTTTAATCTTAATTTTTTTTATCTTTCTTTAATCTTGTATTTTATTTATCTAGATAAATAAGTTATTGAATTTTTTATTTTTTTTATTTAAATTATTATGTCAAATACTCTCCAGAAATAACACATCAAGACTGTTCCCTAGTGTACATATATATATGTTTTGATAAGTGTATATATATAACTGACATAAGGCAATTGCAGAATAAAAAAATTCTTTATAACATTTATATCTACTAATATATAAAGTGCGAATGGCTTAGGAATAGTGACTTCGTTTAACTTTTTTTTTTTCCGTTTTGCCCCTGCTTTTGTTTCTCAATTCCCGTTTTGTCCTTGATTTTTTCCATTTTGCCCCTGGTTGTATTCCAAAATTACCGTTTTGCCACATCCCCCTCCCCCGTCCGCTTCGTCCCCTGCAGAGCACCGCCGCACGCCGGCGTGACCAACACCACCCCGGCGATTCTCTTCCCCTCCTGCCGGCGTCCCTCCCTTTCCAATCTCAGCCCCTATCGTGCCGCCGTTAACCGCCACGAGCGAATCCAAGCGGAGGCCGGCCCATTTCTTCGTCCACTCCAGTGCGCCACCGCAGGCCGACGTGGCCAACACCGGCCGGTCCATTCTCTTCGCCTGCGTCCAGCATCCCTCCCCTTCCAATCTTAGCCCCTATCGTGCCGCCGTTAACAGCCACGAGCGAATCCAAGCGGAGGCCGGCCCATTTCTTCATCCGCTCTAGTGCGCCGCCGCAGGCCGGCGTGCCCAACACCGGCCGGTCTATTCTCTTCGCCTGCGTCCGGCGTTCCTCCCGTTCCAATCTCAGCCCCTCTCCTGCCGTCGTTAGCCGCCGCGAGCGGCTTAAACCACCGGCTGTGCGAATTGGCAATGGGTATAACACTGTTCAATAAATTTTTTTCTATTTTGCCCCTGACTTTATAGAAATACTATTAATCCATCTCATTTCATCTCATTATTATAAAAAAGTATTTTTAATGATATTGTGATTTTTTTTTAATGTTTAAGCATATTAAAAATTGAATAATAAGTCTTAGTAAATTTTTTTATACATATCGAAACCTATCTCTTAGGCTTTAGATCTGAAAAATGAGTAATATTATAAATTGATTTGAACTTTACAATTGGATTATAGTATTTTTTTTTCCAAATTGATACCAAGTCTTCATAAAACTTTAATAAAAAATTAAAATTTTGAAAATTAAACTTTAATGTTGTGCAACATTTTATTTTCTTTAATTTTGAATTATGTAAATATTGAATTGAGTTGTTACATTTTAGTATAAATCTAATTTTTCCATTTTATTAATGACTTTTGTTTAATAATTTATTAAGAAATAAACTTAAATATTTTTTTTCATTTTCGGATAAATTGAATAGTTTATTAATTATTCTGAAATTAATTACATTATTTGAGATATATCTACAGTTTTTAATGTATTATAGTTTATTTAATTTTTTTTAAAATGTAAAGGATGAGACTTTATAAAATATATGATTAAATTATTTAATACTTACTTGTAGTTTTGAATTTTAAAATTAACACAGTATATATTTATTTTGAAAATAGCAAATATACAACATACGCATCCAACTATAACTATTAAGAGTAATAATAGTAGATTACTTAGTATAATTAAAAATTTTCATAAGGAAATAAATTATAACTTCTTAATAATTTAAAAATATAATATGTCATTATTACTATTTTATTTAGCCAAATGTGAAAATGTTAAATAAATTAATGTTTTTTATTGTTATTATTTTTTATAGTGCTTATGTTTTAATAATATTAAAAAATGTTATGAAAACTTTTAAAATAAATTAAGATGATCTGGTTTATATTCTTATACTAAAAGCTAAACTGCCTTTGGAGTAACGCAATGATTTAACATTATTTGTAGTGCTGAATAATATGGTATAGAATATGTTAATATATATTAGAACATTTTTAATTTTTTTCATTCTCTGAAAATTTATATAATGTTGGAATTTTTCTTTTACATATTTATGAATAAATGTTAAATAATTACTAACAAATTATCTTCTCATAAAGAAGATAAAATTAAAACAAATTTTTTCTTTCAATAATCTTTCATATAATCCGTAATTTAAAAACGTTTTGTTCCATAACTATATAAATTCACCCCATTTTTTTTTATATAGAAACCTAACAAAATTATTATTAACATTAATTTTAATTTTCAAATTGTAATAAACATCTTTTTTTATTTTTTTATTTAAATATGTTCTTTATGCTTTTGATATATATAGGCACAGTATAAATAAAGTAGATAGAGCACGTTAACTTTTTGTTTTAATTATGTTTCATCATTTTATAATTCGTAATAACGTTTTAGTATTAATATTTTTATTATTAATTTAAGTTTTTATTAAATTTTTCAGTTATATAACTAAATAAAATACTAAGTTATATGGATCTATCATTTTTGTTAAATTTATACTAAGTTTATTTCAAGTTATGTAAATCCATGATTTGTTTTAACTTTGTTGAAAAAAATTTCCTCACTTTCTCATTTTTCATTTGCTATCAATTTTTCGTTTTATATTTGTAGGATCGGATCTTAGACTTGTTTTTCTTTTCTAAGGATCGGACCTTAGAAAAACAAGTGAAGCTTGAGCTCTTTTGATGGACCAAAAAAAACAAAAGAGAGAAGGGAGGAAAAAAGACAATGAATTATGATTTTTGTAGAATAGCATTTTGAGTGTCTCTGTGTTTTGAAAAATGGTTTTTTGTGAAATATCTGTACATATATACTTTAAAAATATATGTACATAGTTGTGACTAGGTTTTTATAAGTCATTGTATTATAGTTATAAATATTATGCAGATTGTGTGTATAATATGTGTTGTAAAGAAGAAATTTTTTTTGAATAACTGTTTTAAAACTTATTTTCAAAACTTTCAATCATTGTAATATATAGGTACAAAGTATTTATGTGTAGTTATAAATGTGTTTTTGAAAATTTCTAAATTATACTTATGGATATTTTGCAGATAACATATGTGATTTTTTTATGATTAGGGACAAAATATTAAAATATAGATGAAATTCTGTTCATTTATAGTTAAATTCGAGAATTTGTAAAGATTTAAACTCTCATTTTTTGACTCATTGTGGATTTACAAGTAGCCATGAAAAATTTACTTTATTATTATATATATAAATTTATCGGATATTACCATCTATTACATTTTATAATTATATTTTTTAGTATTTTTTTCTTATTACATGTTTTTACAAAAAAAAATCTATTTTTAGAATATTTATGCAACTGGGCATAACGTTGCCTTACTAGTATATATATATATTTATATATGAAAATTTTTATTTATTATTAAATATTTGATATATAGATAACGAATAAAAAAAATCTTTTAATTTAATAAAAGTAAAAAATCAAATATGATATGTGTGGAACGATGAATATTTTCCACGTGAATATATATAATACTTTTCAGAGAAAACGACGAAGCAGGCCTCGGAAACATCAGCCTCAGGAGTCAGCCCCCGACAAGCGTGGGTTCGACTTCTTTTGTTGAGGGAGTGCAAAGCTGGGCACGAGACTACGAGTGGGACTCGCGCGGCGTCACGCCATCTCAGTTTCTCTCTTTGTTTTATTCTTTGACCTCATCCTCTCATAGAGCTGCTAAGCTAACGTTCTCTCTTTGGTTCTTTAAAATGTTAGCTCTGCCCAAAGTCAAACCTAAAATTTGATTAAAATTAATGTTTTAGCAAAAAATCAAAATCATTGAAGTATACTTCACAATGGATTAGGATTATAAGTAAAAATAATAATATAATATTATTTTTTTAATAATACTAATTTTTTTTAAAAAATCATATTTTTAAATCCAAACTATCCAAACCCACAATTTAAATACAAAACAAGTTTATAACTTAAATCCAAATCATACACAATTAGCCTCACAATTCAAATACAAAACAATATCTGAAATTAAATCTAAATTGTCCAGTCATGAACCCATAATTAAAATACAAAACAAGTTTAGAAATTAAATCCAAACCATATACTAAAAACCTCACAATTCAAATATTTAACAATATCTGAAATTAAATCCAAACTATCCATACACCAACAACCCCACAATCCAAATACACAACAATATATAAAATTAAAGAGTTGGTGGTCAGGCACTTTAAGAAAAACACAAATCTGTATGATTACCGAGCATCATGCATGATTTGGAGTTTCATTTTTGGACCTAGACATAAACATTGAGGGGTGTGAGAATAATAATACAATTTTTGCATTTCACATGCAAACCACGTTAATTTCTTTTGTGAGGAAATTTAGTAATATATGCTCTATAGCACACCATATACAAAATATGCTCTTACACATCGTGAAAGCATCATGTTTACACTGGAGCAAGTAGACCACAAAATAAGCACATATATAATGAAAGAGGTGTAAAAATAATCTCTTTTTCAGACCAAGAGCAAACAGACCCCCATCATCTTTGAAGTTTCATTATTGTGTAAAAATCATCTCTTTTACGGACCACTATACTAACCATAGACATAGCAGACCACGTATGGGCACCAATTTAAATAATATACTCGAACCACCACAGATCATATCAGTTCTAAAAAACCACATATCAAACAACATAAAAATGCACATAGCAGTTAAGCACCAACTTGACCATACACGAATAAGACCACATAGTAGACCACCACATACTCGACTTCACAGACTAGGACTAGGTAGGGGTGTAACCGATCCGGTTTTAGACAATCTTAGACCAAACAGGTATGACCGGTTTTGTATTTTTCAAAACTGATTACGTATCGGTTATTCTCTGAAACCAGTACTTCCAGTTTTACTGATTTCCAGTCCCGTCCGATTTTGCAGTTTTGAATATCAAAATATGGATCAAATTCTGAGTGCAAGTCCCACAAGTAATACAACTATAGAAAAGAAAAATACATAAAAAGCAAATTTATGTCAAAATTTGCATCTGTCCATAAGCATTAATTGCCCCCAAAAATTCAACAAGAAAAAAAAGTGATGAAACCTCTAGATCTATTATTGGACCAAGATTCTCATTATACTAAAGAAAAGAATGAACTTTGAAATATTGAAACAACGAGTTTTGGGGAATCTTACCTTTTTATTTTTGCGGTTTGTCTGGGGGAATCTTACATTTTAATTTTTGCGGGGATATAAATCCATAGTTGATTTTTTCTTGCAAATCGACTATTCCTTCCCCATGGTCCTTAGCTAAGTCCACAGAGAGCATTTCGACAACCTAAGGATAACGATAGTAGTAAGAGAACTGGAGAAGAAACAAAAAAAAAAAAAAATGGGTGAGATGGAATGTTAGGCCAATCTAGAGGGAAGAGAGAAAGGGAAAGAAAAAGAAAGGAAAGAGAGAAACAAGGAGAAGAAAAATAAAGAGGATGTTTGACAAGGGAGAAAGGGAGAGAGTGAAAAGGGTTTTAGGAAAATGAATTCACGATAGAAATGCTTTGTTGCAGTTGGTTTGTAAATGATTTTAGAATAAGATAATCATTTGGCTATGATGAAAATATGTTTGGATATACTCTAGCTCAGAAGTTGAACTCCCACCTTTTACCTAGTCCAATGAAGCACATTTAAAGAGAAAAAAAACCATATTTTGCATTACTTGGAGTTATACCTAGGCTGATGTGAATGCTCTTGGATCCCTTCCACGAGCTCACAAAAGTCAAAAGCAAATTCCATCTCTCAAATAACCGATGCCCTTACTATATATTTTTTTCCTTTTTCCAATCGTATGTGATTTTGTGAGTCAATAGCACTTTCTTAAATCACACCGATTTTTTTATGGCATATGATCCGGTTTTTTTAAGAGGCTAATAATCTGATAATATGACCCGATGTATCAAATAAAAAATCTGGAATCAAAATCTCCATCCCTTATATATATAAAAATAATGATAATTTTATTATTCTCCTACTATCTTTCTATTATTATTTTTTATTATTTATTTATTTATTATTTAATAGTCAAGAAAGTGATTACTAATAAAATTATATATTTTTAAATTTTTTTTAAAATTATTAAAGATATTAAAAAAAATTTTAAAAAAATTAAAAATAAATAAATACACTAAGAATAATAAAATAGTGGTAACGGGTTGCCTCGCTTCTCATCATATCTCAAAATGGAAGGCCTTTTAAAAAAATTCCAAATATAAAGATAATGACCTAAACTTTTGTCATACCAATTCAAAGTGTTTTGTTTCCTTCACGTTTTTCTAAGTTTAATAACCAATCAAAAAGGGTTTAGTTGACAAGACTTGACGTTTCAAAAGATATTTTATCGTCAAACGGCACTCCTAGATTATTAGGCAATGGACTAGTCTTCTCCAAAAAGTCATCCCTAGTGTTCTATGTGCGAATCAAAACAGGCCAGGGTTTTTATTTCTTTCATTTTTTATTTCATTAATATATAAAAATAATAACAAGAAGGTTAGTTTTCGCCTTTATTTTTTCTATTTATTTATTAATAAGATTATTTAAAATATAAAATTGCTGGTCTCCTTCCCTCACTTCCCTCTTCAACCAGTCGGGGGCCTCTATAGTCTACAGTCTACTCTCTCTCTCTCTCTCTCCTGTGTTTGCTGTTAAATAGCCCTTCCATTGTATTTACAAAAATCATGCCGTCCCGTCCATCTCCACCGCCTCATGACCACCACAGACACCATCCTCCACTCCTCCCTATATTCCTCCCCATCGCCCTATCTCTCTTTCTCATCCTCTTCGCCCTCCTCCTTTTCCTTCTCCTATATCGCAAGCTCACCCTCAACCGCACCACTCCATCCGACAACCACCAGCGCCGCTTCTCCTATTCCCTCCTCCGCCGCTCCACTTCCTCCTTTTCCTCCTCCACCCTCCTCGGCCATGGTGGTTTTGGTTCCGTCTACAAGGCCACTCTACCTTCGGGCCAGTATTTGGCACTAAAGCTCATGGACTCCCCTGGCTCCCTCCAAGGCGAGCGCGAGTTCCACAACGAGCTATCCATCGCCTCCACCCTCCACTCCCCTCACATCCTCTCTCTCCTCGGCTTCTCCTCTGACCCCCGCCGCCACAAGCTGATCCTGGTCTACGAGTACATGCCCAATCGTAGCTTACAGGACGCGATGCTCGACAACAAGTGCTCGGAGCTCATGGGTTGGAAGAAAAGATTCGACATTGTTCTTGATATTGCCACTGGTCTGTCTTACCTCCACCATTCCTGTCACCCGCCGGTAATCCACGGCGATATTAAGCCCGGTAATATTCTGCTGGACGCTAATTTCAAGGCCAAGATTGGGGATTTCGGTTTAGCGAGGTTGAAGACTGAGGATCTTGTAGATAAGAGGGAAGGTGGAGTGGCTGAGGCTGGAGAGGATAACGGGTCGATTTTGGAGGAGACAGAGAGCGTGACGACTGGGTTCGATGAAGCAGGCGGGATGGCTGTCGATCGGTCCCCGGAGAGTTGCGTGGTTGGAATATTGGATTCAGATGCATCACCGGAGTACGCGGCGGTGTCACCGGAAGCTGGGATCGATAAAGCGAGCGCATCTGAGGGGTGCTTCGATAAAATCAGCGTCGATAGCTGCAAAGATTTGGCCGGTCACAGTAGAAAGAAAGGGGGTTTGAAGAGGGATTGGTGGTGGAAGCAGGACAATGGAGGTGCCTCTGAGTCTGGTAGAGTGAAGGACTACGTGATGGAGTGGATTGGTAGTGAGATTAAGGAGAGGCCCACCAAGAGTGAATGGATTGCGTCCCCGAGCTCGGCGGAGAACGATGGGTTGGGTTCAAAGATTGAGCAGAAGCAGAGAAAGAGATCAGGGTGGTGGGCCTCAGATGAGGAAAGGATATCGAGAAGGAAAGAGAAGAATCGGAAGCCGAGGGAGTGGTGGAAGGAGGAGTTTTGCGAGGAGCTCTCGAAGAAGACGAAGAAGAAGAAACGAGGGACTGGACCGAGTAGCGGTAGAGAATTGTGGTGGCAGAAGGATGGGGATGAGGAGGATGTGATGCAGCAAGAGAGGAAGAAGAGGAAGAGCAAGAGGAGTAAAGGCAGCATCGATAGGTGGTGGGATGGATTGAGCGGCGAGCTTAGAAGTGGGGGAAGAAATAGTCAGGAATGGAGAAATGGAACCGAGATACCCAAGAGCGGCGGTGTCAGTAGCACCCCAAGTATGAGAGGAACCGTGTGTTACATTGCTCCTGAATATGGCGGTGGTGGTGGGGGGCTGCTCTCCGAGAAATGCGATGTTTATAGCTTTGGTGTTCTGCTTTTGGTTATTGTTTCGGGGCGGAGGCCACTCCAAGTGACCGCCTCGCCGATGTCAGAGTTCGAGAGGGCCAATCTAATATCGTGGACACGGCAACTTGCTCGGAATGGGAAGCTTTTGGAGCTTGTTGATGTGTCCGTACATTCATTGGATAAGGAGAGGGCTATGCTTTGCATTACGATTGCACTACTATGTTTGCAGAAATCGCCTAGGAAGCGACCCACAATGAAAGACATTGTGGGGATGCTAACAGGGGAGGTTGAGCCACCTCATCTGCCAATTGAGTTTTCACCCTCACCGCCTTCGAGTTTACCCTTCAAGACACGAAGGAAAGCCCGGTGATATCAGCTTGTTGCTTATTTTCATTGAAGGTAGAGAGTGTGCATGTTCTGTTGTTGGTCATCTCTTGTTTTGCATAAATCGATGCCTAAAAGAAAGGAAAAAAAAATTGTTTATATTTTACGAATTTCAGGCCTTCTTTTTATCTTAGATTTTTAGTTATCTATTTATTTTGTTGATTCACGACTATTCACGCTTCACTTTGCTTCAAATAATACAGAGTGGAGTATTTACATAATGTGAGTTGAGCTAAGATGATCTAAGATAAAAATTGATTATAATATTATTATAATATTAATTTTTTATTTGAAAAAATGAAATTATTTATTATATTTTATTTAAAATTTTAAAATAATTATAATGATTAGGGAAGTTATATTGGATGACTTTTGTATCAAACCGGACCATAATTTCTACAACAAAACTGAACTCAGAATATTTGAATTATCTTATTTGGCCTACAAATTCCTTACCATTTTAAAATTTCGGGGACCTATCATACAGGTGCTACTATTACTAAGTAGTAACACAATCTTGTCCTTTGCTCCCTAGGAGTTGTGGGGTTTAAAGAATCCAATGCTTTTAGGAAAGCCTAACAATATATTTGTATATTGAGATGAGTTAAGTTAATTATGAATAGTAATATTTTGTAAATTTTATTAAGATGGATTTAACTTTTTTAAATTGAAATGTGTTTAACTTTTTAGATTAAAATGTATGAAATAGGTTAAGATGAGTTTAATTTTTTATAAAAAGTTGAAAAAATAGTGAGTGTCGTCAATAATTAATTTGAGATTAATTTAGATTAGTTGAGTTTGATTTAATAACCAAACACAATGAGACAGAGAGACATTTTCTTTTATCTTATTTTACGTTTGAAATGTTAAGGCCAACTTGACAAATTTCGGTATCATTTGGATAACGAGATGAGATAATTTTAGATGAAAATTAAAAGTTGAATAAAATATTATTTTTTTGATAAGTTAAATAAAATATTATTAAAATATTACTTTTTAGTAATATTATTTTTTAAAAATTTTAAAAAATTAAATTATTTATTATATTTTATGTAAAAATTTATAATAATAACATAAAATAAAATACTTTCACAATCCAAACCAGCCGAATCAGCACTTGACTTGACTTGACTTATCACGTTTAGGACGAAGATATTGAAATGCTCATGTTGGTGATGAAATTGTATTGTGTGGACAGCAAGCCCAGATAGATGGTGATCTCTACATTCATTCTGCATGAGAAACTATTAGAGAGTCTCAGCTGAAGGTTGAATGGGCTGGATTGGTTTGATTTAGTAACCATGTACCTAGTATTACTTTGATAGCTCTTCGGAAAGCACTGCTCACTCAAGATATCTTGGTCTCTTGTGGTATATCGATCTAGTTGCTACTTATACAGGATGCACGTGGAAGACCATGATCAGTTATTCTTTTGGTGTTCCTACTCGACTTTATGACTTCTGGACCTCATTCACGAGAAGTTGCTGCTAATTTTTTTGCGCCCAAGTAACGATCAATTTCGGTAAAAAGGGACAAATCTTTGGTCCCGGTCATCTTTTGGAAAGTGATTATTTTGTCACGACTCACTGTATCAAAGTGCTTGATAACTTGATCCGCTGGACTGGTGAATGGGAAAACTACACTTTTATTGGATATCAGCAACATTTGAGTTGCCTATCTTGGATGGATTTGCACTTACTGTTAGTTTTTTGACTTCAAAATAATTAAAATATTTGATGTAAAGTCAAAAATAATGTGAACCATTATCATTGTTCAATGTATCGGTTCGATTATCTAGATTTAAATGAAAAATTATTATTGTAACTTGAACCAATGTATGCCTCTTAGGTATATGAGTCTTAATCGCTTGCCAACCAAACAAAGGATTGTGCCCTTTGATGAATTAGAAACATTTTCAATGTATTCTTTAATATTTGAGAAGTTGTGACTTCTTAAAAGTGTTCATTCATTTTAGTTGTGCCTTTTCATAAGTACTATTTCATTTATGTGATGTGACTTTTCACAAGTATCATTTCGTTTATATGATATGACTTTTCGTAAGCACAATTTCATTATCTATAAATAGGAAACTCCATCCACAAATTCATTAACTCCAAATTCTCTATAAAATTTAGAGAAATAATTTCTCTTTCTTTTTATCTTTCTTTCTTTGAGCTTTGGCTATTTTATATCGGGTTCGAAGATCTCTTTTTGTATGCACCGACGAGAAGATTAACAGGAACCAATGTTGTTGTATCTTGAAATTAGACTGTCAAGAAGCCGAGTGCATATTTAAAATTAGAGGCGACGGAATCTATTCTAAGAAAAGTGTCTATTACAACGTGCCTCAACATCGGGTTCTCTCTTTCTAATTTATTCTTGTTATTTTACATATTCTCTATTTTACAAATCATTTCAGAATATTTCCCAACACTTGTTCCCTATACAATAAAAGAAATGATCGAAGGTAAGTTCAAAATATAAAAGAGTTTATAGAAAGATGAATCATTTCTGCTTCTACCTTGGTAACTACATCTGGTAGCTAGTTCTACTGTGTTCATCATCCAATATCTATGCCTAAATATTAAGAAATGCTTATCTATGTTAGTTTCTACCATTCAAGCTTCCCAATTACTCATTGCAAATTCTACCGCAAAGGGAAAGTATGATTTCCTCTTGTGTTCCCAACAACTCGGGGGGATGCAGAATTCTACATGATGATCTCCTTGTATGGCATGCATCCTGCCCTGTTGGACACTGTTGACTCATATTAGTTCGTACTCCTCGGTGACAAGAGCACGTGCTTAACTTTTTCGAAATGGTTCCTGTCATGATAATTAGGTTAGGATCGAAGATATATATAACAAGAGTTCATATATATAAATATATATATATATATATATGTATATATATGTTCTTCTTTGCAAGTAGAGTTCAGAATGAAACAGGAAACTAGACTTTGTTGGGTCTGGTATCCCCTAATTGTTTTGGTCTTTCGATTTATTCCTTGCTTCTTGTATTTATGAGACACCGAGTAGATGAGTCGTTGGATTGAGAAATACTTTTAATTCATCTCATCTCATTACATATTTCTTAAATTTTTATACAAAATATAATAAATAATTTCATTTTTTCAAATTCTAAAATAATAATAATAATAATAAATAATATTCTAATAATATTTTATTCAACTTTCAATTTTCATCTAATGATATTTGCATCTCATCTAATGATGATAAAAATCATTTTATCTCATCTCACTATCCAAACAACTCTTAGTTCGTTTACAAAACTACTTACTGAAGTTCCTTTAAAGATTATTTGTAGAGAAAATAAGAATGTCAAAAATTTGATTTTAACTAATGCTATACACCACACTCTCATCCTATTTTGATCATACTAAGTAGTATATGATACATTCATCACCATTAGATGATAAAACAAACATACAAAAAATGATCATTTAATGATCATAAATATACCACAACTTACTTTATGGGATGAAAGTGATATATTAGTATGGTGTATAGAATTTTTCTTATAATTATTCAATAATAGATGCATGCATTGAATAAGTAGTCTAAAAAGAATTAACTCAGAGACGTGGAAATTAAAAAATATAAAAAAACATCGATGATATATCATAGCTAGCTAGCAAACTGCTGGTAAAGAATGTCATGATCTTCAGGGTTTAGGAGCAAGACCAGCCTTAAGAGTTTGAATAGTGGCAACGTCGGCCTTGATCAAGGATTTATAGCCAAGACATTGTCATCATCAATGCCTGTGGTGAGCAAAGTTTTGGGAATTGAAACAGTTCCACATTTGCACTTCCAAAAGCTGAAATTGCATGCTAGAGCTTGTTTTTTTTCACCAGCATTGTATTAATGAAAGTGCACAAGCCCCTTATAAGGAAACACAAACATTTCACCCAATTGTAGCGTCTGAGTAAAGAGCTTGTTGGTTGTATCTACCTAAAAAGGTACCATCAAGCAGGAAAAGGAGCTCGGCGGAGCTCGGATGAGTGTGAGGCGGGTTAGTGGTGCTGGAGAGGATCAGTGGCGGACCCACGTTATACTTAGGGGGCATCCCCCCAAACNCCCCCCCCCCCCCAAAAAAAAATTTATAATCTCCATATACTCTATAAAAATTTTTAAAATTTCAATATACTTAGAAATGTCTCTATCCAATTTTATTTCTTATAGTTGCAAAATTTTGTTTAATTTTTATATATTATCTATTTTCAAGGATGTGCCCTCTCCAAACATGAAATTAAAACTAAATTTAGGATCAGAAATAATAAATTTACTGATTAATGCGGATCCCAAAGTCTTTTGTTATACAATATTGGACTTCTTAACTTGGAATCCAAAGTGAAAATACAAGAAAAATTATTTAAGGTCGATATTAATCTATATGAAAAATAGTTTGTAGTTATGTTTTTTATAATTTTTCAATCTCTTTTTAATTTACATAAAAGAAAGATGTTTGCAGTTTTAAGATATGCAAGTTCCGTCCACTCCCTTTGAAAAAAGTAGTTAAATTAGGATCCATGTGAAAAAAATAATATTTTAATAGTAGATCCCAAATTTTTTTTCAAAAGAAGTGTATAGAGCTTACGCATCTTAAGACTGTATATAGCATTATTCTTTACATAAATGTGTCACACTGTATAAGAGTTGGCCCCCTTCGACACAATTGCGGGTTTGTCACTGGAGAGAGAATCCCAGCATCTCCGGCCGTTGCTCTTTGGATAATGGCAAATGAAGAGATTAATATTGATCAGAAGAATTTAATGGTGAAAATTTTAGAGCCCATGGAAGAGAACTTGAGGCAAGGGATTTGATATTTTGATGATGGTTTTAAATGGTGTTTGTACTTTGTACTTTGTACTCCTTCTGCAGGCCTTTCGAATGACAACTAGAAATGGAAAATACAATGTCATTTTTTGTGGCAGCTGCAGTTGTTTGGTTTTGTCATTGGCTGGTACACGACACCAAGGAAAGTGCAAGTTTTACTATCTTATGATTGGCATCCAATAGCTAAAATTATGTTGCTCATTAACACTAGTACTCCAAAAGGAAGGGGAAAAAAACAGATTTTAATTCTCAACTGAATCTTGTTTGGCCCATATATGAGTTTCTAGTTATGAATCTGCCCTTGAAAGGGTTTTTCCGGATCATTCGTGGGGTGTTTTTCAACAGAAAATCCCAGTAGTTTTTGAGACTGCATTAGAACTTCATCTCTGATTTGCATAGTAGTCAAAGGCATAGACCCACTTAGTGCACGAAGATCACTTTTAAGAAATAGAGTTTAATTGACACCGCGGGGACTGAGATCTAAGCAATTCCATTATTATATAGAAATATTGGACCGCATCTGCAGACTTCCTTAATTTTTACAAATGGATATATCAGCTTTCTTATTTTCACATGTCCAAGTAGTATAGTCCACACTTTCGCATATAGCCGGAGGCAAACAAGAAATAACAATCTTTGTGAACATCAGGTACTCGATCCCATCTCGTATTTGTCTGTGAATTGACTCGGCGTTGCCAAAAATTCTTTCTTTTTCCATTAATCTAGTTGTGGGTTGCAAAAGAAAGTAATTATCATCCAGATATCATGTCCTCCTTTAGAGTTCCATTAAACTATACAAACATTGACGAACAGTACTTCCTCACTCTCACCAGAATGCGTGAAATAGTTATCCAAACCTCACCAACCTTCAGGGTGACAAAAGCTGGCATGACAAAGTTCAGAGCATCTCTTTCATTATTCTCCAATACCCAAAGAGTGTAAGGAGAAATCTTGCCGCATTGAACATAATTAAATTCATATAGAAACTTAACTAATGTCCAAATTACATGATTACAGCAGGCTCAGAAAGCTAGGGGAAAGAAATTGCAGAAACTGCATGATGGTTATGAATGACATTGATATCAATTATGGGGAAAGTATGCATGCTGCAAGCTATTCCATAAAATGACTGGTCTATGTTTTTTTTATTCGACGTTGGCAAGGAAATCCATTGGGTATTAAGATACAGGTTCTCAACATTAGAACAATATTCATTTGTGGTTGGGGTTGTAAAACCGAACACCACTGCATTATTAAAAGAAACAAACTAACATCCAATAATGAATGTTTTGATCGTATCTACAAGTTCGGCGGCACGCTGAGGGTCCAGAAGATGAATAGCATGGAACCCAGCATCATCGAACCATGCACTTACATTCGCCCCGGACATTGCCAACATCGTCACAAACTCCTGCTGCCGGTCGATCGTTGGGTCGGTATAATATCCCACCACCAAACACTTGGGCAGCCGGCAGATCAGACTCCTGTGGGGACCCATGATCATCGTCGGATTACAATACCGATGGTCCCGATCGAGCCCTTTTGGCAAAACGAGTTCCCACATGAGGTCGAGCACAGGCAGAGGCAAGATCTCGTCGGCGGCGTGGTCTAACTCGGATTTGGTTCTTTTTTCACCACCAAACAGGGGTTGGTTCATTATAAGCCCGACAATCTTCAGGGGCTCCAAATCCCGCTCCAGAGACCTTAAAGCTGCGGAGAAGACGATGTTTCCACCACATCCACAACCGTAAAGATAACACCTCGAGAAGTCTCCGTAATCTCTGAGCCACTGCTCGCCTTCGGGGTTTATTGCCTGGTTTTTGACCCAGCAGATAGCGTCCATGGCGTCGTGGTACTGTGCCGGGAGACGATTCTCAGGCGCGAGGCGGTAGTTCACGGCTATGACGATGGCTGGGAGGCGACTAGAAAAGCGCAAGCATTCCCTGTGGATGGAGGCGTCGTCGACACTAAAGAGGACCCAGCCTCCATGGCGGAAGTAAATGATGATCGGAAGCCGGGCGACGGTGTTGCGATCATTGGAAGGCAATTTCGTTGGCAGAACGATCCGGACCCATGTCTTAGTTTCGACGTTGATGGTGACGTCCTTGGAGACCACAACGTCATCGGGACCGGCGACAGGGTTTGCCTTGACCTTCGGGAGCTGGAGACAACGGGTGATCGAACCGTCGGAGTTGAGAGCGATTCTGAGGTGAGTGTAGGGATCAAACTTCGACATAACTGTTCCGGTATTAGCAGTTTTTAATTTAATGGCAGGGTTCTCTCTTTCACGTAATTCTCATCGTGAAGCCACGAAACAAAAGCTAGCGTACGTATAAGTTGGAGATCATATCTTTACTCTCATTGGAAGCGAAAAATGGTCTTGATTCTTCACGAACAAACCTTCCGTGTACCGCGGAAAATGAGCTCCAAGAAAAGCCTCGGAACCATGAAAATGTGGTGCTTCTGACGCCCCGAAAATGTCAACGCGGGCTCCTATTCCGTTGCTAAAGGTGGGGGGTGGGGGGTTTTCATTTACGATTTTTGTTTTTTTGTTTTGGATGGCAGTTGAAAACGAAATACTTTGTCAGGAATTCTGTAAAAAAAAAAGTCTATACATATATATAATATATATATATTTTAATGACCGTAACCATCACGACAGAATCATTAGGACTCGCTACAGAATTTAAATTCAGTAGAGACTAGCACAGTAATTCATGTCATAACCTGTCATTTAAATCGCAATTTCATATCAGAAAAAATTGAACATGTGACATAGAGCTCGTACGTACGCAAAAGTATTTAACAAATGCCAGCTTAAGCTTGTTGCCTAGGCAGGAAAAATCCCGAAATTAACACACAAAGAAAATAGGAAGCTGTCTGGGCTAATCAAGAAAATGGCAAGCTATGTATTTATTTTCTGATTTAGGACATGGGATCCACACAGCTCCCTCCCACACCGGAGAGACTGTTTTTGACTGGGAACTATTAAAACATATTATAAATATAATAATAGCAGCTTTGTATAACTATATTTTTACAAGAGTAATGATTATAACTTTTTTTCTAACTATTTATATAATTACATTTTAAATTAGAGACATTTTTATAAAATAATTTATAAGAGTAACATATTTTTATATAAATAACCTTATTTTAAAACAAAATTGTATCCGTATAATATTTACTCATGTAAGTTTGTAGATAGCTAAATTTTCTTTGACACCACTCGATCTTGTAGTCTATATGTAGCTCTCATCCTACTTTTATTTTATTAAGTAAAAGGAAAATACTACTCTTATCATTAGTTTCTATTGCCAATCTTTACCGTTTTGATTTTTTGATTTTTATTTTTTTTTACGTAATGATTAAGTAAGTATGTTTTAATAATATTATGATTTATTTTAAAAAATATATCTAAATGTGTTTAAAAAATAGATGTAAAAAAATATAAAAAAAGAAGAAAAAGATGAATATTGAACTAGCGGGAGCCCCAACAAGAGCTTCTAGTGGTGGGAGTAGCACCGCTCTAAATAAAATATGATACATTTATCACCATTAGATGATAAGAAAACATCTAATAAATGATAATTTAATAGAATAAATCTGTCACACCTTACTTAGTGGGATAAAAATAGAATGATAATATAGTATATAAAACTTTTGGATCTCAATACTATAAATATTTTATATTAAATAGATATTATTGGTTTTAAATAAAATGAAAAGAATTCTATTTCCTTTAATAAAATATCAAGAAGCCTCGGCTAGACGTGATAGAAGTGGAATATAGTATATGAGAAAGAATTAATCTTTGCATCATCCTACACACCACACACCATAACTTTTTTTATTTATTTTTATTTATTTTTCTTATTAAATGTGTATTATATGGATGATAAATAAAAAAAATATAAATATTTCAAGAAGACTAGAATAAAAAAAAAATTGAAAAAAAATTAAAAAAATAAAAAACAATTTAGTGTATGGTATGTAGGTTGATGCATAGCAATACTCAAACCCCATATTTACCGTATAACATTTTTTTTTTAAATAAATAAATAAATATAAAACTTATATCTTTTAATAATAAACACTATTTTTTTCAATACAATTACAAAACACTCCACGCAGCACTTACGTAACACGCACTCCACGACTTACTCAATTAAATGTACTGCCACGATAACNCTCCTCCGGCGTCAAACGGCGGTGATTTCTTACTCTCTCTCCTACAACAACCCCAGACTCATCCACAACAGCAGCACCATCGCCACCAACAACCCCAGACTCATCCACAACAGCAGCTGCAATCCTTGGCCGTTGATCCTGCCGTCGCAGCCGTGGGCCCAACTCTCCCCCTAGCTCCACCTCTATGGCCGCCCAACGGCCTCGATCTTCCTTACGTTCTTCCTCCTTGGCCCCACTCTCTCTCTGCTCCCCCGGGCTTTCCATCAAACTTCCTTGGGTTTCCGCAAAATCCCATCCCCCCTCCTCGGAATCAATTTCCGGGAAATCAGATATCAGAAAATAGTACTCTCTTCGGTGACGACTTGAGAAGATCAGGGCTTCCGGGGATTGACACTAGAGGCAATAGTGGAATCGAGAATTTTATTGTGCAGCAGAAACATCAAGAGCACAAGCTGAAGTTCGGTTCTTTTCCTAGCGAAATTCATTTCTCTGAGGGTTTATTAAGTGGGAATTCTGGGAGTTCTTTGGACAATATACATTTCACCACTTCGAAGGAGCGGGAAACAGGTCCTGGGAGCAAGAGCTATAATGGGTTGGATATGAATTGGCCGTTCGAGCCGCGGGTGAATTCTAAGACAGATCCAAACTCAGATGCTTTTCGGCGTGGGAATTATGATTCTCAAGGACAAGAGCGACGAGGGGTCGAATTGGGGAAGCAGTACCACAACGGGAACTTTAAGCCCACGCCACCACCGGGGTTTCCGAGCGAGCCTAGGGGAAAAGGAAATTGGGATTCTCGGAATATAAGGAGAGGATTTGAGAACAATGTGGATAAGGAAAGGGCTAATCATTTTGAATTTGGTAATAGCAGCTTTTCCTGGGAAGGTGAGGATGAGATGATAAGGAGATTGTCAATCGAAGATGGTAAGACTCGCGGTGAAAAGTCAGGCGCATTGGGACTCAGTAGACAGCTTGATCGTCCTGGGCCGTCAACGAGAAGTAATCTTCATTCGCTATCGGCTTCAGATACTGAAGAGTCCGTATCGAAATTGCATAATGAAATTGATGAATTTGAGAACGGCAATAAGTACCGGGGTCGAGACAGGTTGAAGGAGGGAAGTCATGAACTAGATGATTTTGGGGAACAGCTTGTCGATTCATTGTTGCTTGAGGATGAGTCTGATGGCAAGAATAGCGCAAGTCAACCTCGTAGTTCTCGCGAGAAGGTCGACCTTTTTTTGGGTTCTATTTCCTTATATCTTTAAATGATGGCTCTTAAATGGGCTTAAGTTTTTGGAATTTATATTGAATGTAGATAAATGCCATAAACATGATGTGTAAACACTATGTTTTGAATTGTAACTTCTATAAACTTCCGGATTCTAGTTAGCAACTGCTTGTGAGAATATTTAAATCATTGCGTATTATCAGATCTCTAATAAATAAAAAGATGTTGGAGTTCTTAGTGTTGGAGAATTAATTGGGAGGGGAAACGTAATTAAAAGAAACAAGCGGTTTAAATGTGGGATTCACGTTTTCCTTTTGCTGTTTATCAGGATGCCAGGTCAGATAGCAGAGGAAAACGGCTACTTAGCCAAAGGATGAGAATGATAAAAAGACAGATGCAATGTCGAAGTGACTTAGGTAGATTAAATGCGCCTTTTCTTACAATTTACGAGTCCCTAATACCTGCAGAGGAAGAGAAGGCAAAGCAGAAGCAATTGTTAACATTATTGGAGAGACTAGTTTGCACGGAATGGCCTAAAGCTCGGCTTTATCTTTATGGATCATGCGCAAACTCGTTTGGAGTTTCTAAAAGTGATATTGATGTTTGCCTTGCAATTGAAGACATGGATGTTAACAAGTCTGAGATCTTACTAAGGCTGGCGGATATTTTCCAGTCAGATAATCTACAGAATGTGCAGGTATATCATCATTCTGATTATCAAAGGGTTGGTACTTAGTTTTACTTAATTGAGATGTTAACAGGTATGTGCCGTTGCATGTCCTTAATAAGATTTATGCTCCCCCTTTCTGATTTCAGATTGCTGGCCCTTAAAATTAATTTGCGATAAGTTTATTAACTATTGTATGCCACTTTCCCTAAAAGATTCTTCTTCTTCTTCTTCTTCTTCTTCTTCTTTGCGGCTCTTTCCATCTAAATCTGAGTTTGAAGGCTTTTCCTGAGAAATTCTAACTTGGATGATAGCTCTGATGAGGTTCGCAAGTACAAAATACTATTGAAAAGAATATTATAAGATTGTCGGCTTATATACTTTCCTCAAGCACTTGTAAAAAAAAAACCCGTGCACAGGGTGGTTGTGAAAGAACATTCATTTGTTCATGCATAATACATCATTAATTCATTTGTTTTGATTTTAAAGTAAATTTCTTTATG
>QEOT01122159.1:0-22413 GCA_003123785.1 Pterocarya stenoptera | reverse complement strand
TAGGTACGTGCAGGGTTGTGCATGCATATATGTCGAGTATAATTTTTTTATAACTGAAGGAAGCTAAAAGTAGAATATAATTTTCAACATGCTTAAAGAGTTATAAGATATTAATATGCGGTTCGTGATTATCAAATGAGATTATTATTTGCAACAATTACTTTCCTTCTCTAATCAAACTTCACAAGTTTTTTCGAAATTGTGGGTGTGAAAGAAAAACTCGGATCGGAGATTAGTAAAGAGGAGCTAGCTAAAGGGATTCAAAAGATGATATGCATGCATGAAGTATTTAATTGAGAAAAATATTTTCTTTAGCTTTTTGAAACTTGTTGGGCTAAACTGATATTCTAAGGCATTTGCACCATGCACATGTTATTTATATGGCAAATTTTGATTTATAAGATAAATTTTACAATATGAATGTTACAAATCAAATCTTACACTGACTTATTATAAAACATGTTAAATGCACTATGATGATATTATCCAAATATTCCTACCACCAACAGAAGGGGCAAGATTACTTACGAGAGATCTACCACCAGCTCACTACACATTCAAGATTGAATGATTCTCAAAACTCATGAAGATATTTCCGGGGGACAAAGAGCCCAAGTATGACTCACAGGTTTTCGAAAGTGGTGGCTATAAATGGTATGCATAAATAAATCCCTTAATTTGTTCTTACGAACATATAGTACCATTGATATTGCTTTCCTGTCAGATTTTAATGGCCTTTTGGTTCTGATCTAAATCTTTAACTAGGAAATTGTCTTTCTACCCAAGTGGAAGAAAAGAATGCGACGGCGTTGGATATATTTCACTCTACTTGGTGATTAAAGATACAGATTCTTTACCTCTTGGCTGGGAGGTGAATGCAATGTTCAAATTGTTTGTGTTGGATCAGATTTGGGGCGACTACTTGACCCTCGAAGGTAGCTCATGTTTGTCTGATATGAGAAATATTATTTTTCATTTTGTCATTTCCAATCATGATATTAATGTGACAGATTATTTTGGTGGCTTGCCATGTAAATGGTAGACATATATATATATATATATGAATCCACTTGAAATAAGTCAATCAATAGGTATGATTGAGACGATAAAATCTAGAATGAAGACCAGCATCACTGGTCTGATCAGACATGTATGAATATATATATATTTATATATATATATATATATCATGTAAGAATAAACTATGTGCAATTTAAGAATCCTTTTGCCCTTAGTGTTTTTTTCTTGTTCTTTCAATTAATTTGTGTTAATATAATTTAACTTTTTTCCTGTATATAGATGATAATGGGAAAATAAGGCATTTTCATGCAATGAAACCTGAATGGGGATTTGCTCAATTTCTCCGCCTTAATAAGTTTGACTATGCCGGAAATGGATTCCTTCTTGATGACGCCTGCGTATTTGGTGCTGAGGTTTTTGTGATAAAATATACTGGTAAGGGGGAGCGTATGTCCATTTTGAGTTCTCCAATCACAGGTTACTGCCGTTGGGACATTGGAAGGTTTTCAGCATTAAATGTGGAATATTTGTCAAAAGAGTTCAGAGTTGGGGAACGTAAATGGAATGTGTCATTCTAGCTGATATATTTTTGCATGTATTAACTGTTCCCTAATTTTTTCACCTCTATTTCCATTGATGAACACAGGGAGTTGAAGCTATATCCGAGAGCACTTTCAACTGACGATGGTGACAGCTATATCAAGTTGTTTTTATCATTGTCTGATTGGGAAACTCCTCCCCCAAAAGGAAAATTGTACGCTGAATATACTCTACGTGTAAGGGACCGAAGGGTGGATGGAGAACATGTGGAAGTAACAGGTGAGCTCCCATTTTGGTATCTTGTTATATATATAATCAAAAGGTACTCTTGGTACAATAGATATATTAATGAGAATATGTTATTTCAATATTTTTAATGGCTTTCCCTTGTTAAATGATGTTTTCAATCTGAATTTTGTTATCATCAATCACACTAGTTATTCATTGAATGCCCTTTAATTTGCAGATCGTAATTGGTTTTCTACCTCAACAAGGGGATATGATTACCCAAAGTTCCTTTCGCTACGTATGCTCAAGGATTCATCGAGGAGCCTTCTTGCAAATGACCTCTTGGTGGTTGAAGCACATATTGATATAATATCTGTGGTCAAGAATTTTACTGAAAAGAAATGAAGTAGGCTACAGCTTTAATAGTTGAACTTGTAATAATACCTAAAAAAACTACTCTATACATGTAGATAAGGGGCTTTAGTCACATTCAAGTGGGGGTTTTGCTACACAACCTCCACCACACTCCACACTCCATATTTTTTTTAATTTTTAAATTTTTTAATATTTTTTTAATTTTTTTTAAATTATCATTTTTAAACTATTTCAAATTTTTTATTCACTATTCATATAAAAAAATTTGAGAAAAGAAAAAAATTAAAAAAATTAAAAAAAATGGTGGAGTGTGGAGTGTGGGTGAATAGTAGGAGGTTGTGAAGATTTTTTATTCAAATGGTAACTCCTGGCCTCGGGTTTGTATTAATTATTTTGTGCTTGCATTTGGCTTCAAATTCATTATTGAAAATTTTATTAATAAAACCGAAAAAATACCAATTAACAAATATAATAATCAATGGAAGCTCATTCCATTGTATACGTTGACATGCCTTGTGGTTTTGTCACTAATGATGACTTTAATATACTTTTAAGAAGACGAGTGAACCCGGCCCAGGTACCGGTTTTAAACCTCCAGTACTCGGATTTTTTTAAAAACTGCCCACAAGTAGCAAAATGGCGCCTTTTTAATAGTCTTGTTAGGTTACCCTCCGTCTCAGACTCTCAGATTGATTTCTCTACCTTTCTTTGCAATTGCGCTGTTCTCTCTCTCTCATGCTGAGGCCCTAGTTGTAACACCCATGTCCAGCGAAGCCCACTTCACAAAATTTTTGAGTTTATAGTTATGAAAAGTCCATGTGGAATTGTGAGTAAAATTTTTTGAAGAGATTTCAGGCAAAAGATATTTTTGACAAAATATATTTTCAATAGGTTTGATAATTGAGTTTAAAATCTCTTATTGGACCAAATGGATCTTCACTCAAAAAATTTATGAGACTAGTGTATTTTCTTTGTTGAGTCGAGATCAACTTAAAAAAAAGACTATGGGTCAAATATTCTTTTTTTTTTTTTTTTATAGGCCGAAAAGCCCAGACTCGTAGAAACAAGTCTAGACTCCGTCATGCTCGGTTTCACGTACACTTTCCTTTTTCATGCAAGCCCTTCATATTTTTTTTTTTTTTTTTTTCTCTAGGTTTTTATCCGTTTACTCAAACTATCTTATATATATGTTAAGCATCCTTAACCCTAGATTATGTGCCGCTCGTCCTCTTCTTCGAAGTGTCAAACCGAGATCTCCACTCTGCTGCCTCCATCACGATCTCCTCCGCCAACAGCCAACAAATCCACGCACGGAATCACCTTACTCCACCATGGAAGCTCCAGTCCCTCCGCAAGCTACAAGCCTTCGTCACAACCATGCACCACCGAGAACCAACTCCTCGCAGTCGCAACAGCAAAGTCACGAACGAGCCCTCCACGTAAAACCCACACCGTGCACCTCTGCAGTGCACCACCCACGTGAACCCGTAGCTTTCCTTTGCTAAAGCCACTGCGCAAGTCCACGGAAACCATGGCTCAACCACGAGACTACCGCAAACAACGATCGTAGCACCGCCACTGTGAAACCCAGCTGCACCAAGCTCACCGTAAGCCTCTGATTCCCGTGCAAAAACACAGATCATCCACTCACCACCGAGAGCCACTTCGCGAACCCAGCCACCTCCCAGCGTCATCCCTGCACCACTACCACCCTCGGTCGGTTTCTCATTGCCACGTGAACGAAAACCCCTGCACCTAAAACATCCGACAGCAACCCATGGTTTTGGCTAAGCCAAAAGCCTCTGTTTTCTATACCAAAAACAGAGCACTTCATTTCCGCCCACCTTGAGCCACTGCAACCACCCTCCACCGAGAACTCCACCACGTTGTGACCCCACAGAAACTGCAAGCGAAGACTTCCCGTCACCACAGTTTTCCGCACGCCGCCTCAGGCCCCCGGTAAGCTCATGCCGTTTCTTTTCGTTTTTTCTTTCTCTCGGTCTCTCCCTTATTCTCTCACCATGTGCCTCTCTCTCGCTCATCGCTCTCTCTTTCTCTCTCAGCCAATGCCCAGCTCGCCGCTTGTCATGCTCTCCGTCTCTCGGTGAGCCTCCACCTCGCGAACTGTTGCTTCACAAATATGTTTTCTTATAGCAGAGTTTTACAGAAGCTTAGCATAAGTTGGTCATGCATAATATATTTAGGTAATGAAATTACTTTGTTATCCTTTGAGTTACCATTATATTAATCTGTTTTTAAACTTTTAACATGTAACAATGGACTCTATTTTATTTACCTTTACAGTATTTTAAATTGTTTTTAAAGTAAAGGATTTGGTGTAGATTTATTTCCCTGCAAATAAAGAAGAAGAAAAGAAAACCTGACTTAGTTAATTTTATGATATTTCAAGTCAAATCACAAGGTGGTTTGAGTTTATATTTTTCGGTTGGGTTGGTTTTACGATGGGTTTCAGTATGATTACAGATAATTTTATCTTAATATTACGAGAGTTTCATCTTATTTTATATTAGTCAAAAAATGTTTCTTAAAGTACTTTAAATTTGTTATTTCTTTTGAAAGAATAATCGATAATGTTGTATTTTTACTATGACTTAGTTTATTATATTGTTGTTGTATAATTCAAAATATTTCGGTATAATTATATTATCCAGTATCAGATTTTATAATTACACTTCAATAGTAAATAAGTTAGACTTTTGAATGTTTTAGTCCAAATTATTAAATGGACATTGATGATTTTAAAGAGTGATGATATATTTTGGGGTTACGAGGATTTTAGATTTTGAGGAATTAAAATAGGTTATTTTACAAACTTAGTCTTAAATATCGAAATATGTGATTGATTGAAAATTTATAGGAATTACGTGATTTTTATAGGTGATGATTAATATTTGTTCAGCATTTTTGAGGAAAATTCTGAAAAGCTAAGAAGTCTAGATAAGCGGGGTTCCTATGCTAGATTTGTATAAAAAGAAACGAACTGAGGTTGGTTTGTAAAAAAATGTTTATTTTGTTTTAAAAAGAAAAGGTGAAAAACAACCTCAAAATATGTTTTGCATTCATTCATGAGATATGTATGAAGGAGAAAAGAAATATTTTTGACATGAAAAGTGTAGACATGAGCAATATTTGACATGTTTCTGAAATATGCAAAAGAGCAAATATGATATCATTGAGATTTTTATACATGTGATATGAAATGATTTGGATCTGTTTTTTATCAAATGGAAATGATATGAATATGTTTAGCACGTGTTTTGATATTATATGGATATGAAAAACCTTTGGCATACTTATCTGTTTGATTCTGAATCTGAATATGGTTCTGATATGATGACACTAGTTCACGTGATATGGTTGGTACCAACATGATATGATATGATATGAGTGCACTCACTTTGGAAACAAATTGATTTTTTACGTGTTCTTTCCTGTGTGCACACTCGGGGCTCCGAGATTGAAAAAAGGAAAGTTTCACAATATGATATTGACTGGTTTGACCACCGGGGATAGCACAACCCTACCACGGGGGTTAAACATGGTATATGATAGGACATGATACGATATGATATAATATGATAAGATGAAGATGTTCAGTTATGTTATGCCAAAATGTTTTTGAATATGAAAGTGTTTTTGAATTTGAAAATGGTTTATGAATATTAAAAGATTGAAAAGTCACTCTGATTTTTTGATAATACATTTTGAGATGTGCATATGAAAATGAAATGTTTTGTTTTTGTATACTGAACTTTCTGAAAAGGTTCATGTTTACATATTAGTATATGTTCTCTGCTTACTGAGTTGTTGATAACTCACCCCCTTATCTCCAAATATTTTTCAGATGATTTTGGATATTTCAGCTAAGGATCAAGACTGTGAAGCATTGGGTGAGATGACTTAAGAGTAATGGATTAAGAATAGAAAGCTTTTGATGAATATCGTCGATTTTTGTTAAGAAATTGCTTTGCGTTCTGATGTCTTGGCGTTTAGAAGAATTGATTATATTGAGAAAATTAGTTTGAATCAAAATTCCTTTTAAATATTGAAAATTTGGAGTCTATGATTTTATTGTTGAAATATGAGTTTAAGAGCTATTTAGAGAAGTTGATATTTTTTTGGGGTTATTGTATCGAGGATTTGATATATGAATTTGTATGGTTAAGTAAATTTGAAGTGTTTACATTTGATTTGGAACTTTTGGAAGTATATTAGCAGTGTTGGAGTTGATTATTGGGGTAACATGAGTTAACTCTCCGGACCCTCGGGGTCGGGGCGTTACACTAGCCTCCTTTGTCAATTGAGCTTCCACTTCGTTATGTCGTCGTCTTCATCACGTCGCTTTGTTGTCTTCATCACGCTCCTTCGGCTTCATCCTCATGTACCGATCGAAGTTAGTTTTTCTCCGTCTCTCTCTCTCTCTCTCTCTCTCTCTCTCTCTCTCTCTCTCTCTCTTTGTTGACACTTTTAGTTTTTAACGTCTTCATCCTCACCGGCCAGTTTTTAACGTTCGAACGCGTTGTTTCACGTTTGAAGACAAAAATGTCTATTTGGCAAATGCTCGTTCGAACATCTTTGAAGCCATTCGAACGAGATCATCCATGAAGATCCATGGCTGAGTTGACTCAGAATTGAACATGGGAACAACCAATTCATCAAGAATCGTTGGTTTTAAACAGAAACATTAACATGGCTTCACTCCATCATTTCTACGACCAAATGCAGTGTGGCTGCCGAAAAAAACCAAAAAAGGGTTAGATTGGATTCGAAATTTGACCCCATTTTCAACTAATCATTTTATCCAAATTTCAAGCACATAGAGACATTGTGTGATGGGCCATACCTCTTAGATGACAACAAACAGTCGATATACAGTGGAGTTGGTGGCGTATGATGGAGAAGGGGCTTCGAACGACGGTTTGTATGAATGTGAACTGTTTGACATTCGAACTAGGTATTTGTATCGAGAGGTCACGTTCAAACGCGTGTTTTCCTTTTCGAAAGAGATATCTGTTTTAATTTACTTGTTTGAATAGAAATTTAGACATTCGAATGTAGGCTTTAGTGGTTTGAACTGTGTACGATCTCGTTCGAACACGTGGATTAGTGAAACTTCTTGAATAAAAGGACCGCAATTGAATGTAGTAAAAAATTGATGAAAACTAATCTCAAACACCATAAGCTAACTAAGGCACAATCCAAGAAAGCATGATTGTCGTTTTCAGCTAAGCCATTAGGGCAAAAATTATAGTTGGAAGCCAAAGTAGGTATCCCACCTTGTTGACTTTTATCATCCAATTAGGAGGACCTCGTTTCAAGTAAAAGAAACCGAAGGAAGAGAACGGGAATGATCCCTAAATACGTTCCAAGTTGACATGGATGAAAAGTTGCGATCCCAAGTTTATTCCCATGCTCTAGCATCGGGATTTTGTTTTAAAGCCATAACAAATCAACTTCTTGAAGAAGAGAGTTATCACCAGCAGCCATGAGCAAAGGAATGTTCCAGCAAGTGGATGAGCAAATGTCTTTGATTCTCAAGTGAGGGTTGGAGACAATGAAACTGTTTTGGACTAAAGAAATTGTTTCCACTCCAATTATCGTACCAAGAATTTAAGGCATCTTCATAAATTTCTCATTGACTCTCAGGGTTGATGATTGAAAGAAAAATGAAAATGACTTTCTAAGAATTAAAATGAAAAACCTTAGACATGATGAGATTCAATGAGGGGAAATTACTCCTATATTTGTTGTGCATGAAATTAGCCCAAGGAGAGCTCGAAGTAAGAAATCTCCAAGCTAACTTACAGTGAAGAGCCCTAATCATATTGTGCAAGGTTTTATTATCCAACCTTCTTCAACAAACCTCTTTCAGAGGTTGGTCAACAAATATGAATTCAAGAAATCTACTTTTTCTTATAATGACCGCCTATCTCCTCCAGAAAAAAAATAGTGAAATTACCCAAGTCCCATTGTATGTTAATGCAGTGGAAATATCTATCAATTCACTCAACAAATTGGTTAGTCTTCAAGTATGCAATTAATAATATAAAATAAATAAACTTGCATGACACAACGATTGGTTACGAACCAATAAAAATTAAAGAATTCTTTAAAGGTAAAATCCTACGGGACTGCCAAACCCAGGAAAGTCAATTTTATTATTTGAAAATCAATTACAAGTAAAGTTTAATTACAAAACCTTTGCAACTTGACACTCTTACTTGCCAAGACAAATGACCCATTTGTCTTCTACCGCAGTAGCAGCCAGAACCTCTGACAATCTTCAAATATTGCCTTTTCTCCTAGAACTCTAGGGGCTGAAGTCCAATCACACGATCCTCCAAGCTCGGAGCACGATCACACTTAAGGAGAGATGAAAATCCAAGTGAAAATCCTCAAGAGAATTTTCCCTTCATAAGCACATGAAATATATCTCAATAATCCTTAATCAAACTCCTTTTTGAGTTAGGAAACCGAATTCCTTTAAATATTAGATCTGGAAAAAGTCCCAGTTGAAGTAGGATTCTGCTGACAGGCAGAGACAGTCGTGAAAGCATTTCGTGACGGATTGCTGACGTGTCGCGATAACTCTTCACTGTGATTACTGATCTATGTTCAGTTTCTGTTCTGGATAATTGCAGATCCTTTTTGAATTCGAATTTCACATGACCGACTTATCTAAACAACCTTAATGACTTCTTGATAAACCCAATGTTGTTTAAAGATAAAGTCAATATTTATTTTACATTCATCCAAATTCAAACACAATGATAGGATAAACCTTATCATTTTAGTCACCTAGTCATATCCAACTTCTCAACTAAGTCACCTAGTCCTAGCCAAACTTTTGCATTTACAATCTCTCCCTTTGGCGGACTAGTGACAAAGGCTTGCATCTACAATCTCCCCCTTTGGCGGATTGATGACAAAATCAACTTGATGAATGTAATGTGTACCTGAGATAAAAAAAACCAGTAGACCAAGATCTTGTGAAGCATCATTAACTAATATTAAAAGTTCAGTTCAAACCATTTACTTGAAAACAATGAAATTTAGACTTGGAACTGAATTAAACCATATTTCACAAACTATGAAAATTAATCATTAGCCACAAGCGAATTTTAGTTGCACTGCTTTACTGTTGCTGCTCCCCCTCACTTTTTAACTGACAGAATTTTTGTTTTAACTCCCCCTCAACAGCACACTACTCAAACTCTCCCAAAAATTCACAGCACCAAAATATTTTAATTTGCTCTAATACTCTCCCTTTTTGTCACTAATATGACAATACTTAAAAGAGATTTAGAATACTTATGTGTGCCGAGATGGAAAGACTAAGAAAGACATGATGAAAAACTCCCATGCATCTCGACTTCTCATGGATTAAATGCACCTGATGTATGAGCATGAAAGTATGTCAACCAATGAGCAAATGAGTGAGACAAGTTGGTTGAGACAAAAAATCAAACACTTGGTATGCACTGAGATAAAATTGAAATGTATAATCACTCAACTCACCAAAAATCATCCTCAATACATGTATAATTTTCTCTCAAACGATCAAATGAGATAAAGTCTTCTCAGTTTATAAAAAAAAAATCCCCAAATTCCTCATAACAAGATTGCACAACCCAATCTTCATTAATGAATGTCAAACCCTCGTTTAGAGAGAAAGGGAAGTACGATTGTAGAAAGAGCCCTTACCTTGATGAAGAGATAAACTTACTTCGGTGGTCAAGATGCTCAAAATCGAAGTGATGAGAGGCCGAAAGTCCTGAGTTTTAAGAAAAATAAAGAGAATGCCATGGGTGAGAGAGAAAAAAAAATTGTTCCATGGGCTTCTATAACGCATGAGATCAGAGACAACAAACTCTGCTGGGCGTGTTGTGATTTAATGGGACACTGTGGGTTACTTAAGTGACTAAGCCTTATACGCATGCCGTAAGGTAGAGAGTCCCACTGGGACTTATATCAATATATCAGAAACCAAGTCCCAGACTTAAACCAACATCCAATACTTACCCAACCAAAAATTATAGTTTATATTTTTATCACTTTGTTTATTTTACATAAAAATGATAAGTAACAAAGAAAAAAAAAATAGTGAGGCAAGTAACATGCCTAGATGCATCTTAGTTCAAGCATAATGTCACTCACAAAATAATTAAAATAGAGTACACCCTCTTATTTGCAACAATCACCATGGATGTTCACTCCTCATACGATTATCAAAATCAAAGTTCATGTGAGTGTGTGAGTGAGCAAACTTATATAGAGCAGTAATTTTTTTTTTATTTCTTTTTCTCTTTAATATATTTTTGATAATATTACTCATGAGTATTTTATTTTTATTTTTATTTTATAGATGCTCTCAAGAGTTTGTCACTTGCCTCAAAAGTCAAACTTTATGCTAGGGCCTAGATACATGAGTATCTCTGCCAAACACTAGTTTGCACAACCCCTTTCATGTCCATTTTTGTTGCTCATCTTTTTCCACAATGATTTGAACCACGATTATTTCTATAAGAACTTAAGGGGATAGATCCGTGTAAGATGTTTGTCTTTTTCCTTACTGATTAAACACTGACTTTTTCTATTTGGATCAACTAGTTGTGTTTGGCAAGGGAAGAACTCTTTATTATTGTACTAGGTTCAACTAGTATTAGTCAATTCAAGGCATGGACTCCCTCTATGATGAGCATCTCAATAATAAATATAGAACTTAATTATAAGGTGCATATATATAAGTTTCTCATAGTGCTTTGTAAATGAACTTTGTCAAGATGACTCAAAGGGTTTGTATGCACAAAGTGAACTGCACAAAGTAGAGAGATGCATAAGATCAAAAAATTTATTTTGTGAGAACACATGTGCTTAGAACTTTGACATATCAAGCATGTACTTCCTAAAAGAAATTTAGAAACAACCCAAATTTTTTTTTATATTATTTTTCTTATTAAAAACTGAAAACAGAAACATAACTTAAAAAAAATAGAAAAATAAAATGCATGTCCTAGATCAATAAAATGAAATGTAAGGAATGCAAGAACATGCAAGTGGTCCTATCAATTAATGTGATACGACATCTTCTTTGACCACCCATTTTTGCTTTAAATTTTGACCTATTATTTTCATTAATACCACTTTGTATGATCTTTTCTTTATTGTGAAAATAAAATTCTGCTAGTTCACCAAACTTTAGAATTATAAAAGTAATTTGTTGACTCATATTATAAACTTGATTTTCTAGAGTCTTTCCCTTCCTTTCTAACTTTCTTTCACCTCCATTTTTCTTCACTTTATTCAAGTTAAAGCAATATGGCCTTATATGTCCAAGAATACCACAATGATGACAAGTAAGAATAAACTTACCTTGAAATTTACCTTGATTGGGTTTCTTTGTCATTGATCTATCATGTGAGTCTCTTGGAACATGAGTTTTAGACACGGCCTTCTTTGGAGCTTCCTCATCTTGACTTCCTTTAACAAACATGATACTTTTTGATAAAGTGGCAGCAGATGATGAGCCTTTAACTTCCATCCCTTGGGAAGTCATATACCCCAAACTCGTGCGATCATAACTAGATTTTTGAGAACTCAACATCTCTTCCAATTTCTGTGTTGCTGTTTTCTGCTTGCACTTTAGAAACTTTTCCAATTCTTTTTCAAGTGCAGACTTTTGATATTTTAATATTGATATTTCACCATAAGAATTTTTTAAAGCTTTAGAGAGATTGTTTTTCTCATTCTCTACAGTAGTAAATTTATTGTACAGTTTCTTGTTGAGTTTCTTTAACTTGACCACTTCTTCACATACACCATTGTATGCTTCCTGTAAACTTAGTTCTTGGTCAGCATCAACAAGTGATACATCTGAATCACTGTAATCACAAATACTTTCAGATTTTGTTAGTGCAATCTCAGGAAAACCATTCACAATAGAAGAAAAAGCCATAAAAGATTTTTCATCATTAGATGATGAGTTTGAACTTTGAGAATCTGAACTATCACTAAGTGTGACATTCAACGCTTTTCCTTTACTTTTTTTGAAATTTGGACATTCACTTCTTATGTGGCCATAACCAGAACATTCATAGCACTTTACTTTATTATTATTATCAGATTTTTCTTTATTTCAATTTTCAGAATAATTTTTCTTTGCAAAAAATTATTTACTTTGCTTTTGTTTTCCACTAGCTTTCTTGTTAAACAAGACTTTTCTGAATTTTCTTGTAATGAAATCTATATCCTCATTGTTAAAATTTTCTTCATCAGAAAAATTATCTTGATCCTTTTTTACTGTTTTTAAAGCAATGGACTTACCTTCTCTTGTTTGAGAAAGTGAGGATTCATACGTTTGTAAGGAACCGACCAGCTCTTCAACTCTTATTGCATCCAAATCCTTACTTTCCTCAATGGAAGTAACCTTAGACCGAAATCTTTCAAGTAGAGACCTCGAAAGCTTTCTCACAACCTTTGAGTCTTCCACATTCTCACCGAGATTAAATCTGGAATTAACAATATCGTTAAACTTAGCATAAAAATCATTAAAATTTTCATCTTTCAGCATCTTAATCTCTTCAAATTTTGAAGTAAGCAATTGTAATTTTGAGTTTTTCACAATTTTTGTTCATTCATGTGTAGCCTCCAAGATGTCCCATGCTTCTTTAGCAATCTCACACATGGAAATTCTCTTAAATTCTTTTGAAGATACAGCCATGAAGATAGCATTAAGTCCTTTGCTATTCCATTTAGAGTTGGTGATCTCATCTTTTGTCCAAGCATCAATAGTTGTCTCGGGTTTAGTCCACCCTTGCTCAACTGTACACCACACAGGTTCATCCAAAAACTTGAGAAAAACCTTCATACAAACTTTCCAATAAGCATAGTTTTTCCTATCAAAGTGTGGTGGAACATTTAATGATGTCAACATGATCTACAAGGGCACGGATCACACTCAGATGAGTGAACCACGCTCTGATGCCAATTGAAATTATCCAAGTACCCTTGTATGTTAATGCAGCGGAAATATCTACCAATTCACTCAACAAATTGGTTAGTCTTCAAGTATGCAATTAATAATATAAAATAAATACTTGCATGACACAACGATTGGTTATGAAGGGAAACCCTTTAGAGAACTCTTTAAAGGTAAAACCATACGGGGCAACCAAACTCAGGAAAGTCAATTTTATTATTTGAAAATCAATTACAAGAAAAGTTCAATTACAAAACCTTTGCAACTTGACACTTTTACTTGCCGAGACAAATGATCCATTTGTCTTCTACCACAGTAGCAGCCAGAACCTCTAACGATCTTCAAATATTGCCTTTCCTCCTAGAACTCTAGGGGCTAAAGTCCAATCACACGATCCTCCAAGCTCGGAGCAAGATCACACTTAAGGAGAGACGAAAATTCAAGTGAAAATCCTCAAGAGAATTTTCCCTTCATAAGTACATGAAATATATCTCAATAATCCTTAATCAAACTCCTTTATGAGTTAGGAAACCAAACTCCTTTAAATATTACATCTAGAAAAAGTCCCAGCTGAAGTAGGATTCTGCTGACAGGAAGAGACAGTCACGAGAGCGTTTCCTGAGGGATTGCTGACGTGTCGCGATAATTCTTCATCGTGATTACTGATCTGTGTTCAGTTTCTGTTCTGGATAATTGCAGATCCTTTTTGAATTCGAATTTCACATGACTGACTTATCTAAACAACCTTAATGACTTCTAGATAAACCCAATGTTGTTTAAAGATAAAGTCAATATTTATTTTACATTCATCCAAATTCAAACACAATGATAGGATAAACCTTATCATTTTAGTTACCTAGTCATATCCAACTTCTCAACTAAGTCACCTAGTCTTAGGCAAACTTTTGCATTTACAAATAGCTAAAGCTTTATGAATGGAATTAATGACATTTTTTAAAATTAAGAACCTGGAGAATATGAACAGGGAGGAATGGGGATGGAAGTTAGAAGACTCAGAACAAATTGAATAAGTATATGAACACACTATTAGAGTCATAAAAACCTTATCTTTGTAAAGCTTTAACTCAAATCATCAACACCAAACACATTGATGCTAGCTGAAACTCAAAGCCAACATAAACACCACAAATCAATTGTTTTCTTCTAGATAATGCTTCCATTAAAACACTAATACAACCTTCTAACATTTATTGAGAAGTATATAGAGAGATATTACTCACCAAGCTTGATAACCTTGAGGCTTATACTCGATTTTCACTATACTATCCACTAGTTAACTCCCTCTCGTTTTCTCACAATGTGGATAGTGAGTTTGAGCTGAGCTTTGTGTGTTTGAGAGAAAGAAGAGCAAAGGAGTAGGTGAGAAGGAACGCTTAGGTTTTAGTACAAAAAGTGAAGTAGAAATGGTAGAAGACTTAGTGCATATCTCCGGAAGCTCTCTCTCTCACAAGTATGTGTGTCCTTTAAGTGTTCCATTCATTATTAATTAAAGAGATAATAGTGAAACTTGTGAAATGATGCAGAGGAGTGCAGAGCACCATGCACATGTGAAGGGTCAGAAGCAGTCTCGATTTCCAGAGGAAAACTAGAAACTAGTTGCTAGTTTTTATCAAACCCGTCCAACTCTCCCTCTTTCTTTTTGCTTCCTTTGATGCCATATGTATACCTTTGGGGCCAAGATTGTAGATGCTGTCCTTAGAGCTTCCTAACATGAAGATAAACAACTTGGACAAACGGAGGCGTTGGCAGAAGAAAAAAAAGAAGAAAGCTGAAGGGAAGGGTCAGCTGAACACAACCAGCTCACTTCCTTCAATCAAACTTTTTCAATCTTTTGGACAAGCAGGGACGAACTCAGTGGTGGCCAGGGAGGCCATGGCCCCCCAAAATCATGATGTATTAATTTAATCTTCGTAAAAATAAAATAAAAATAAAAATAAAAATAAAAATGAAAGAATACTAGATGTGAATTTCTTTAATCTCAAATATGTTTTATTCTCTACAAATCATATGTATACTCATTGATTCATAATGTAAACTCAAAGTTTTTAATTTGATTTATTATGTTGTAGGTACGTTTAAATTAGTTTTGAATATTTGCTAGTCTATAAATTATTTGCTAGTCTTTTTTTTTTTTTAAAGAAGAGAGGGTAGTCACATGTCTAATAGTGACCCCCATCCAATTTTATTAATAATCCCTCACTTGTGGCAGAGGAATACCGTGGTAACAAACAAGGTACTTGAATTTTACAAAAATGTAGAACAATAGTTAAACCCCAAGTACCAAACAAACAACTATAGCAAAAACCGTACCACTAAACAGGGCTATATAGAATGAATTCATGTAAACGAGCCTATCCATTCGAGATGAACCAAAGACGTAACTACTGCAAACTTCTGAAATGAACACCCTTCCGCAAGACGCTTAGCATTCATACCATAAACTTCAACACTTCCACAGGTGAGCTAGCCCACATGAATTTGTTTTGACGATACCTTTAAGCAAATGAGGAAGTTCCATCTGTCCTAACCATTCATGTGAGATACCACTACTTCCAAGCCGGGCAAAAAATCAGTAGCTTTATTTCCTTCCCGATATATGTGTTTCACGGAAAAATTAATTTCTGCCAACATATTAACAATATCTTCCCAATAGTCCTCTAGGTACCAAAGAGTACATCTTCATTTTTTAATCCAATTCACTACTATTAGAGAGTCCATGTCAATAATAAGATTATTTAAACCTAACCTTCTGCAGTGTTTAAGACCTGTCCGAAGAGCCATTACTTCTGTAAGATTATTACTACCATAACCATTCGATTCAAAAAACGCATATACAACCTTCCCGAACTCATTCCTAACTACTCCTCCTGCACCCAAAGTACTAGGATTGTTAATGCTACTTCCGTCCACATTCATTTTAAGCCACTCACTCTTCGGCTTCTCCCATCTCACTTCAATAAACACTTCCTTCCTCCTTGTCTTAATTGGGATATTCAAAGATTTTAAAACCTTGATATCATTCTCTACTAACCGAGAATCCTTGTGAATTTTAATGCAAACCCAATGAATCCAATACTTTATCGATCTCCATAGAGCATGAACCTTCTCCTTTATACCTTCCATCCTGGCTCTACATCTCCAAATCCATAAATTCCATGAAATTATCTTAGGCACAAAACCAATAAGACTGCCGAGTTGTGTCAATTTCGACGCTCTCCGAAACCAAGCCTCCACTATTGCTCTCCAAGACCGATTTGGGACAAACGGGATTCCCAACATGCTTGAGCTAAACTTCCAAATGACCATAGCAATATTTCCACTATATAACACATGATCTTTATTTTAATTATTTGCTAGTCTATATTGAGAAAGAATAAGATAATTAATGATCTTTATTTGTTAAAAGAACATTGAAATCAATTAAAATGTTAAATGCTTTTATTTTATTTTTTTATTTTACTTATGCACGCTTTTAAGTAATCTTTTAATTTTTGTTATATACAAAATCTTATATATTCTATGGCCCCCCTCTACATAAATCTTGACTTTGTTCCTGTGGACAAGTGTAGCACTATATGATCTAATGGTTAAGGTATGCTTATAATGCTCTCTTTCAGATGGCCAACTATTGAATGGTCGACAGATGGTTTGTGTTGCACAAGAAAAGAAATGAAGAGAAGGCTGAAGAGGAGAAAGATGAGTCAAACATGTGTCTCAAGCTGCATCAAGCTATCATCCGAGTGATACAGGATGGAACTTTCAAAGTTGATGAGGTGGCAAGTCCTCATGCCATGTGTCACCTTGACCTAATAATCACTACAAGAAATCTGATCTTTAAAGATGAAAGTTTTAGGAACGAATTAAATGTCATTCCTAAAAGTACTTATTTGCAATGAAAATTAAATTTCATCTCAAAAAATGGAAGCTTATGCATTTGAATAGACAAATATCTGTACGAACTAGACTTTTCGGGACGAAATCTAGCGTCTAAAAAAAACCTTTTGAACGTTCACAAACACGTTCGAATTGTATTCTAATTCATGCTCGAATGTTTACATAACTGTTTGAATAATAGTCTTGGCGGAAAAGTATAGACAATTGTGCTGGTGGAAAGGTAGAAACTGTTCGAACGCGATATTTAATCATTTGAATGAAATTTTTGGTGGGAAGTTATAAATAAATCTGGCGGAGATGGTTGCTATACGGTTCAAACGTTCCTATACACGTTTAAACAGTATTGTAATTCACGTTCAAATGTTGACATAATTGTTCGAATAATAATTATGGCAGGAATGTATACACAATTATGCCGGGGAAAAGTTAGAAATCGATCAAACACTATATTTAATCATTTGAACTAATTTTTTGGTAGGAAGTTATAAATAAATCTGGCGGAGATGGTTGCTATAGCGTTCGAACAGTACTTTTATGTTCGAATGGAGTTATATACCGTTCGAATTCTCATAAGAATCGTTCGAATGGTGGCGCAGACAATTGAAATAAGTTTAATTATAGAGTTTATTGAAAGACATTCAAATATTTTAAAAATAAATATTATTTGAGTATATTAATTATTATTTTCAAAAGATGAAAACTCTACCTATACATATTTATAATTATTTTTGGTATATTAAAATATATCATATATGTCATCCTAGGAATTTTATATAATTAATTTAAAAATTAATTAATAACTTTTGTTATGGTAAATAAGAACTTAAAATTTTAAAAAATTACCTTCTAGGGAATGTCATTTTTATATTATCATGAACTGGTAAGTAAAATAAGGAAAATGATTTTTGATAAGAAACAAGCTAGCTACTATATGTAACAAATAAAAATGATATAATAATTAAAGTGACAATGTTCAATACAAAACAAAAAGTCAGATCCAAAGCTCAAAATTGCTGTGTAAGACAATCCAGGTCCTCCTGGATTGGAGTAACGTGTCCCTCAATCTTTTGTAGTCGAACCTTGATGGGTGCAATGATCCTCTCCATGTCTTGGATCAAAAGTGTGCGATGCTCCTCGAGCAAGGATCGCATCTCCATGGTAGTAGCCCCTGCAGCCTGTCTATCAACACTGACATCAATAAAAGCTAGATTACGCTCCGTGCTACTATCTTGTGCCGCTGGAACATTAATGCAAGCCTTCCGCAAGTGGCACTCACTCTTGCTAAAAGTGATCTTGTTAAGGGGATCAATATGTGGTTGCCTCCACTTTATCATTAGCACATTAGCATCCAATTGGATTATGAGGTTTGAGATCATCAATGCATACTGTAGACTACCTTCACTCAAATACCGTGACTCAAATATGATGTGGATGAGGAAGTATAAAGGCAGATTAATTGGCTCTCCTTGTGCTATCCGTAACATAAATTGAGCCAATTCGATGCCAAAGTCAGTCTTGTGCTTCCTCGAATCAATATTATGGGAGACAATCAAATTCAGCATTCAAAAAAATGCGATACAATCAACTTATTTGATCACCTTGCTGCCATCATATGGAGAAGCTGAATTGTCATGCATCAACTGACGAATCTCATCGTGCATGGGACCGTCATCTATTGGAGCCTCATCCTCAATGGCATCTTCATCATCTGTTCCTACAGTCGGTTGTTGTGCAGGGTATGCACCAAGCTCACGGGGGATCCCAAGAAAGTCAGCGATAATGTATGTTGAGATAGAAATACCCACTCCCTGAATAATGAACGATAAGGACTCCTTATTTGCCTCCATCTGACTCATGGCCCAATAAAACTCACTGACTATGTTAGGATAGGCCAAAATTGGACTCCATCCTTTATTGCTAATAATAGAAACCAAGCTCCGTCCATCCCAGAAAAAATCTTAGAAATCTTCTATAATGTCTCCTGCTATACCAATATTGGCCTCCTCGTTTCACTAGCTTCACCGCTAGGTTGGTCCTCTCTCCCACGTTTTCTTCCAATGTATACTATGAGTTCACTGTTCATAAAACAAATACACAGCGTCTATAAATAAAATGGAAAGTTCTAATTATATAATATACTGTGATGTTTGAATAGAAACTACTACGTTTGAACATGAACTATTTTGTTTAAACTAACAGTTATTTAATTCGAAAGCTAAATAATACCATTCGAACAATATCGATCCATGTTTGAACAATTTATACCCATTCGAACAAAATCGGGACTTTTTCGAATAGTTAATACAGATTTGAACGGATAAATATGCAATTCAAACAGTATAAATCCTATGGCCATCGAACAACATAAATATTTTGTTCGAACGGAAAGCAAAAACTATTCGAACAGTTTGTCAGCTCAGTTTTTAACATTCGAATGTGTTGTTACACGTTCGAAGACAAAAATGTATGTTTGGCAAATGCTCATTCGAACATATTTGAAGCCGTTCGAACGAGATCATCCATGAAGATCCATGGCTGAGTCGACTTAGAACCAAACTTGGAAACCAACAATTCATCAAGAATTTTTGGTTTTAAGCAAAAAAATTAACATTCTCTCCATCATTTCTACGATCAAATGCTGTGTGTGGTGGCCGGAAAACACCAAAAAGGGGTCAGATTGGACTTGAAATCTGACCCCTATTTCAACTCATATTATCCAAACTTCAAGCACATAGAGACATTGCATGATGGACCATACCTCTTAGACGGCAACAAACGGTCGATATATGGCGGAGTTGGTAGCGAGTGGTGGCGTACAACGGAGAAGGGGATTCGGACGGCGGTTTGTATGAATGTGAACCGTTTGACATTCAAACTGGATATTTTGTATCGAGCAGTCATGTTTGAACTGTTTTCCATTTTGAACGAGATATCTGTTTTAATTTACTTGTTTGAACATAAATTTGGATGTTCGAACAGAGGCTTTAGTTGTTCAAACTATGTATGATCTCATTCGAACACGTGGATTCATGAAACTTCCAAAATAAAATACGATGATTCATTTGTGTCGATGAACCCGGTCAGTTTGAACAAGGCTGTACTAGGTTCGAATGACTATATAAGTATACTATATAATATAATACTGAACTATATACTATACTACTAGAAACTACTATATACTATAATACCATTAAACATATATATATTAGTATACTATATATGTAGTATAATATTCAACTATAAGATGTTAGCTTATATGTTAGTAGTGCTTATACTAGTGTTATCATACTGTAGTAAATAAAATACTAGTTATATTATAGTACTATAGTACCAGTTATAATATTATATTATAATTTGTACTAGTCATTTTATACTAGCTATAGTATAGTTATATTATACTAGTTATATTGTACTGGTGTTATCATACCATAACACTAGTACTAGTTACATGTTACCAGTTAATTATATGATACTAATATTGATTATACTATCATTTAATAATACTAGTTATATACTAACACTCATAATATTTTATAACACTTACACTAACTAATTATATGATACTAATGTCCATTATAATATATAATATGATAGTACTAGTTATAATAATTTATTTCAAAATTATTACTAGTCATATTATACTATTGCTACTATTATACTATACTGTTAGTAGTATACTAATAAAAATATAATATCCTATATAGTGCATACAGGTGCACAAGTTATTTATTGGAAGGAAAAATATTCTATTCGAACATAACATTATCATATTCAAACGGTCTGTAACTGTGTTCGAACAGAGACTCTACTGTATGATAAGCGCATTTGAATAGAAAGAATTTGGCGCCCTTTGGCGGGAAAGTTACTGCCAAATCCATGATATCTATGCCCATTCGCATTCGAATGAAATTGGATAGGTGATGTGACATAAGCAAACCAAAGTTTGAGAGAATATGCTGAGGTATATGTTTTTCAATCTGTTCGAACAGAGTATAACTCATTCGAACGATTCTTTGTTGAAATTAAGCGCGGGGAATATACGGCGCCATTCTTAAAATCTCACGTTTGAACGCGTAAATAATGTTCGAACAAGAAAATTAAACTTAAATCGCTCATACTTCCTTTGACTTCAGAATTAGACAGGGGTTTTTGGGGCGCCGAACAGAGTTGGGGGGGGGGAGATATTTGCCTCTTAGTGTGTGTTTCAATCTTAGTGAGAGTGAGAGGTAGAGAGAGAGAGATTTCATTCTAGAGAGAGAGTTTGATTGAGCCCAATTGTATGTATCGAATAACTACGGAGAGATTGACAACTATTAAGGTTAGTGATCTGTGCGTATAAAAATAAATTAAAAGTTCTGGAACGTAATATAACTGATATGAATTAATTGTTAACTTGAACATGTGCAAGAAGAGTTCCCCTTGTGGTTTGAACAGACGGTATTAGTAAATAATGTCCTACGATCTACGAAATTCATAACACTAAAATAGAGTTTTTTCTATCTAATACTGATATAATTGAAATAAAATTTATCGATGTAGGTTGTATAGAAATATGGTGATAATTCAGAAGAAACTCAAGTCAATTGTATGCTTTGGCACTTGGTCCGTCTAGGCGGGCCATTCAATACTCAGCATGTTTGGTGCGTGGATATAGATTTCACACGGCTGACAGAGAACGATATAGAAAATCTCAAACTTGTGGGATTGTAGACGAAGGAAGCCACGGGGAGGAGAACATTTACTTCTATAGAGTTGTCGAAGATATCATTGGGTTAAAAGTACGAGGGGGACATATGGTCTGGTTGTTTAAATGTAATTGGTGAGATGTCCCAAATCCTAGGTTGGGAGTGCATAATGATGAATATTTTGTGAGTGTCAATATATCTTGCACATGGTATGAGGAGGATCAATTCGTTCTCGCTTGCCAAGCAAAGTAAGTTTTTATTTAGATGATCTGGAGTATGAAAACTCATGGCTAGTAATACAAACGTTTTCACCAAGAAATGTATATGATTACATTCTTGAGGCAGATGGACAACATAAAGAATTTGATGGTCCAACAAATGAAGAGGCGTATCAAGAAAACGAATCAGGCATCAATTTATTTGTTGATCTCAGCCAATATGACTTGGTTCCATTGGGTAGAGAAGATGTTGAACCAGAAGTAATTGAGGGCAGCATTTCAGAAGAACATGAGTCAACGGAAGTGTCTAGTGAGGATGAGGGTGTCAGGTCCAGCAAAACTGATAGTGAATGATATTTGTTTCTATATAAATATCGTTGTTTTAAAAATAATAACATTTTTCTGAATAATAATTTATTACGGTTTGAAACAG
>QEOT01122158.1:8217-20053 GCA_003123785.1 Pterocarya stenoptera | reverse complement strand
AAGGAGACTTCGGGGGTTGTTCTGAAAATTTGGTGTGGAAAAGTGAAGTGAATATATTGTTTCTTCTTGTCTGTGGATTTAAGCATTAAGGGCTATTTACGAGAGAAATTTTTTAAAATTTTTTGTTTGGGAAATTAGTGCATTAAAAGGAAGAGTAAATCAAACTGAAACAACGGGAAATTCAAAGTAAAAAGAAAGTGGAGAAGAAATTCGGTTGAACTGATGAGTTACTATATTGGAAGTTAGATTTGCATTTTTCTGTTGAAAAATGATAGCTGTATACAAGTTACTTTTTTCCATTTTTCTTTCGATAACCATCTAGAGTGCTTCTGATTTGCAGAAAACTGCGGTTTGAGTTTGCTCTCGACTCTAAATTCCCTTCTTTGTTATCTCTGATCATTAAACGTTGGTTTATTTTCGAAAGCCTTTTAGAAAATTTAATTGCAATTTTAGATGTATAAAAAAAATGACGGAAGGCTATTTTCACAATTAAAGACAACATGATGCTTTCTCAATCTAAATGGCCGCCATTTTTACTGTTGCTTCCACAAGCTCCATTGCACCGTTAGTTAATTGATTTTCTGTTATGATGGCCGTCATGGTTTTTGCCATTGTCCCTCTTGGGAAGAATGCGTCTTAATTCACAAGGCTCACTTGTCTCTCTTGTACACTTCCTGTGTATTTGAGCTATGTGTAATTACATTTTTTAATAAATTTCTTACTTATAAAAAAAAAATTCACAAGGCTCACTTAATTATGAAAAGCTTTGCTCGAGTTTATGTAAAGGCATTTCAGGTTTTACTCTTCCATTTTTTTTTTCATTTTGCAGTTCCTTTGGGGTCTTGGTCTTCCAGAGGATGAGGCAGAGTGCTTTGATGTTTATGGCTTGGATCCAGAACTCTTGGAAATGGTTCCAAAGCCTGTACATGCAGTTCTGTTTCTTTATCCTATAACATCACAGGTGTTTCTCTTAACAATTTGCTTCTTTCTATCTTTCCTAGAGGGTAGATCTTTGAAAGTAATTACCATGAGGTTACTGCGGATGTATTTGTCTGCTTATTTGCTGAGAGTTCCAATTTTCCTCAGAGTGAAGAAGAGAGACTTCTGCAGGCAAATGAAAAGAAGGTGAGGCAATGAGTTTATTATCATATGCTATCCATAGAATGTTTGCATTGCTGAACGTGATTTTCCTGGTCTCAGAAGATCTTGTTATATTTTAGTTAAATTTCTTCCTATCAATTCTGTAGATTGTAAATTATTGGCAATTTCAGGCCTTTTTAAAAAAAATTTATTATCACAATCTGTATATAGGGGAGAAAACCGATATTGTCGGCGTGGTTTCGGTCCAAACCCGACACTGCATTGATGGATTTCTCAAAGGTTTAGAACTAGCAGTCTCGGTGTCGGCGTGATTCCGATCAATTATTTGGTTTCCCTTCGGTGGCGCTGTGAAGGAGGAGGAGAGTGAAGGCGTTTGGGCTGCGTGTGACTATGTGAGAGAGGAGAGAAATTCTGAAGAAAGAAGAAGAATCGGGAAGAAGAAGAAGAGGGAGGGGAGAGGGTGGGCTTATTAAACCCTAGTCGATGCCATTTCAAGTCTAAAACGACGCCGTTTCACTCAAGTCTCACTTATGTGAAATGGCGTCGTTTTATATATGTATAATATAATATATATATAATCAGCCGGTTCGGCAGTTTGAACCAGGTTCGAACAGGGACCGAATCAGCCGACGTTTGTTTCATATTTTTCTACCATCGGCTAACAAGTTCTCTGCCGGTTTCGGCCGGTTTGTGTCAGCGACGGCCTGTGTGGTCGGTTTTTGTACAGCCCTACCTGGTCGTGTGTTTTTACTCTTGGGTAGACCAATCGGAACTGACTAAAGATTGTCATCATCCATGAATGACATTAAGTTGTTAGAAGACTGTATTGTTGACTTCCCATTCATAGTTCGTGGCCTATTATAATTTTGAAATTTCATTTTCAGTACCTGAATTGGGACATTTAAACAATTCTGGCTGCAGGAAACTACCAGTAAAGTGTATTTTATGAAACAAACTGTGGGTAATGCTTGTGGAACAATTGGACTTCTTCATGCTGTTGGGAACATCACATCTGAGATTAAGCTTCGTAAGTTCGTCACATTTAATTTTAAAGAAATGACCATGGTTCCTTTCTTCCCTTTTCTTTCCCTCTCTTTCCAATGGTCATTTTCTTAGCTCCTCACGCTGCTGCTTTTCCTGAGAAAATAACTGTAAAATCCTTTCGGTGTAAAATAAAAAGGCTCTCCAGTTGAAATCTTGGCATGAAATGTTATGTTCATACAGTTTGAGAAAGTCTCTTGAACCATCAATAATTGAGATGAAATAAATGGGGAAAACAAGCAGAAAGAGCAAGCAACCTTCCGATTGTCCAAAATAAATTAAAAAAATGAAAGAAACCTAGAGACAAAAAAGTGGCGAGTTAATTTCAGCTAGGCACTGGCTCCTGCTGCAGAGTTATTGCTAGTCCCAACTGCTTATGCTCACCTTTTTTTCTTGAGTACATCCTTATGTGAAAGCCAAGAGCTGCAATCGAAATGCTTTTTCTGTCTTTTGGTACTTGCTTTATATTTTTAACTAAAATTTTTATCACTTCCAAAATTTTCTGCGTTTGCTTATTTTGTCTCATTAATTTCAGTTGAGGGATCATTCATGGATAGATTTTTTAAAACCACTGCAACAATGGATCCGATGGAGGTTTTGTTTCTACTCACCCCCCCCCCCACCTCTTCTCCCCGTTTGAATCTAATTATAAACCTTACTGATTTCCTTTTAACTTGTCCTTTTTATTATATGCTTCTGTGCACTGGTGTAGCGTGCAGCATTTCTAGAGAATGACACAGAAATGGAAGTTGCGCATTCAGTAGCTGCTACTGCTGGTGAAACAGAGGTGAATTTTTACATTTTTTCTCTTCCTTGTTCATCCCCAAGGCCTGGCTGGAAGGGGTTTAAAGATTTCATGTCAGGATATAAAGGAATCATTTTTCCTGATAAAATTTTGCATTGTTTAAAGAGCTAGATTTTAGGGTAATAGAGTTATGAGTTGAAAGTAAATTGAGACGTATCAGAAAATGAGAAAGCAACTGGTAATCTGGAAAAGTAGGCTCTGGAGAATAATTTGTGATATTCAAAGTTATCCTTAAGATATTGAAAATTAGAATGACCTAGTAGTAGACTGAATGGAATGGATGTGGATAGAACAGTTTAATTCTTAAAATGTTTCACGGTCCTTTTCTTTGGCCGCCATAATGAGGACATGATAGGCTCGGGGCCCCATAGAACAAGTTAGGAAAGCAATCCCCAGGAATTTTGGGTGCGCTGGGAATTGGGAACTGGAGAATGCTAGGGTAGGAATTGGAGTGCTTGGTTTCTCTCTGTGTATGTCTTGTGCCAGACGAGGCATGCCAGATATGAGGAAACTGGTCAAACAAGGGCTCCAAGTGTTTCCAACTGAAGCCTAGGTTGAGTCTCAAGGAAATTGCTAACTGTTAAAAAAGAAACGTGTGCATCTCTTCATTCACTATATATGTATACTTTGTTCGTATTGTTTGTGCTACTCCACTCACCCAAAATTTTAACAGGCTTCAGATAATGTGGACACTCATTTCATCTGCTTTGCATGTGTCGATGGTACTTTCTTATGGCTCTCTCTCTCTCTCAAGACAGAAAAAATGGGGGGGTTGAATATGCTTTGTACTTTCAGATTTTTGGAGATGCTTTTGAAATTTTTATTTTTATTTTCTTATGTTTCTTTATAAATGAATGATGTAGGTGAACTTTTTGAGCTTGATGGAAGAAAATCTAGACCAATATCTCATGGCCCATCCTCGCCTAGCAGTTTGTTGCAGGTAAATATTGTTATTGTTAACCTCTAACCATGCTCCATAAACGTAATCCTTTTAAGTGTATTTGGTTGCCAAGAAAAGATTGAAGATTAATATTTGGTTATAAAAATTTTGAGAATGTTTGAGAATTTTTTGAGAAGTATTATTTATTGGATTTTGGAAAAGGAGAGGAAAACTTGAATAAAAGTTTTTTGAGTTTTGTATTGGGGTTTTGTGAAAGTGGATAGATAGAGTTAAAAAGATGTTTGAATATAATTTTTTAAGAGTAGTTTTTTTTTTTTTTTTTCCCTTTTGGTATTTGTAAAAGTGGTTTTGATCTTTGTGTTTGGTTACATGATTAAATGAAAATTTGAAAGAGTAATTGTACATACAATCGTGAAGTGCATAAACGCCGTGTAATCGCTTTGAAAAAGAGTGTGGTCTACTATTAAAAAATTAATTTTTTCTCATATGGATCCCATATTTTATTCACTTTTTTCAAAACAATTACACGGCGATTGCACCATTCACCATTGCAAATACCTTTTCCCAATTTGAAATATTGTATTTTCTTTTTAGATTTGAAGATGTTTGGTTTGAAATTTTGAAATTTATTGAAAACCAAAATAAAACTTTGACGAATTTTTGGTAACCAAACATGGCCGTTTTGGTTTTTAAATGAGATGAAAAACAAGTCATTGATTCAACTTTAGCTATGTGATACTTACCTTAAAAAAAACAAAAAAAAAAGTTGTGTTTTCATCATCATCTCTCTCTCTCTCTCTCTCTCTCTCTTTCTCTCGTGCTGTCAAAATTTCCTTACTCAATCGAAACATCATTTCACCAAAACTATCTCAAAAATAATTTTCATCAAACTCTCACCACGATTTTCTTTAAAACAAAATGAAACAACTTTCACAAATTTCAATGGACCCCACCACTGTTACAAGCACCTATAAAAACATCTTTAAAAAACTTTTTCAGCCCAAACATATTTTTAATGGATCATACTACTTTTAATAAATCCCATAAAATCCCATCTTTACTAGTTTTCTCAAAAGTTTCAAAAATATTCAAGAAACTCTTGCATCCAATGTATGTAAGTTTTCAAGTGAACCCATCTTACCTGCCAACTTTAGCTAGTTCGTGTCATGCTGGACTCCAAAAAGACATTTCAACCTAATAGGGTTCCTTTTGTTTACATTTCCTTAAAGCAGACCCACTGCAAATAACTAAAAAAGAAAATTTCTGGGTTGAACTTCTTTTTATTTGATCTAACTCATTACATTATGTATAAATTTTTCCAACTAGAATGTATAGACCACAATCTATCTATTTATATATATATATATATGTAAAATAAATAACTTCAAATGAGAATAAGATTCTCATCTAGAAAGAATTATGATGTTTGTTTAAGTTTCTTAATATTTATTTTATGTTCTATAATGTATTCATTTAAATTCTATTCTATATTCTTCGTAAGCCTATGAACATGTGAGCACACTTTTAAATATAAAATTAAGTTTAAGAAAAAAGAAAGAAAAGGATATGCAACCTATTTACATTTTTAAATTCTTGGTTTCTGAGAATATATCTTTCTGATTCATAACAGGATGCAGCTAAAGTCATACAGGACATGATCCGAAAAAATCCTGACTCACACAATTTCAATGTGATTGCCATTTCGAAGAAAGCTGAAGGTTCATCTTAAGGTTGGAAGTTTGAACTCACGCAAACCACAAAGCATGGTCGAAATGTTGACAATATGTCACCTCAAAGCAGTTAATGGACATGTTAAAACCCTCACGACAGTTCACTATTTGTGTGCAGATGAACAAGAAACGTGGCATGAGCTCATGGTTCTGTTACCATGGAGCAGGCAAATCTATCCAGTGGAGATTTTAGTAATTTTTAGACCAATTTAGTATTATCAAACTGTAGAATATACACAAAGACATGCTGGCCAAAGCCTGTATGATTTATGCTTGCTGGGGAAATTTAGTTATAATGGTACTGATCCGTGATTTTTAAAGAATGTGTGGTGGATCAAATAGAAGTTTTGGTGCCATGCTCTAAACATGTTCATTCCAGTTCTGTTGCCGAGAGAATATGGAAACTGAGTTAATTTCATGTGATGCAATCTATCTCACGTGTTATCGTGAATCCTTTGGTGCAGTATTTGATTGTCTGACTATTGTTTCATAGGAAGAGAACCGAGTTTTGTGGGGCAGTGGATTCTGTTCTCGATTTTGTTGCCTAAAAAGGCCCATTTTCACTGTCAAAAACTGCTCTATCCATTGCATGATTTTCATAGCTAGACTAACTTAGTGGCCACCCGTCCAACTGGGTACTTAAAAGGCCTGCTCCCTGTATCCTCTCACATGGTTGTTCTTCATGGTTTAATTGGGCTTGAAAGTTTTTGGTCTTTCCCCTAAGAAATAGATATCTTGCTTATTAAAATTCTTTGTTTGCTTGTCGAGTGGGCATAAATTCATTTATGAATTTTGAAATTGGCTTTGCATAACTAAGCCTGTGTTTGATTACTAGGCATAACTAATCTTCACAACTTCCTAATATTCCACACTCCATATTTTTTTTAAATTTTTATTATTTTTTTCTTTTATCAAATATTTATTATATGAATAATTAATAGAAAATTTAAAATAATTTAAAAAGAATAAACTCAAAAAACAAAAATTTAAAAAAATATCAAAAAGTTTAAAAATTTAAAAAGAGGTGGAGTGTGGAGTGGAGGTTGTGGGGCAAAATCCCTAACTGAAATGCTACTGGACACTGATGGATTTTGAGTACGGTCAAATGGGCTTCAGTGGATTTAAGGCCTCATTTGGATAGTGAGATGAAATGAGATAATCTGTGAATAGTAATGAAATAGTTTTGAGTTAAAATATTTTATGATGTTTTGGTAAAGAAGAGATAAAAAGTTAAATAAAAATATTATAAAGTGAAAATTTTGTTATAATATTATTTTTGTCTTGAGATTTGAAAAAATTGATTTTTTTTTTTTAATGTTTTGTTTGGAAGTTTTGGAAAGTTGTAATGATTTGTTAATGATTGGATGAAAAAATTAAAGATTAAAGATTTGACATTGAAAAGTGTTTGTATTTGTGAAGTTTGGATATTAAGACGAAATAAGATGATGTAAAGGTTAATCTGAACCTTACTGCTAATCACACAGAGGAAGCCAAGATTTCACACGAGACAAGAGTAACACAAGATTGATCAAGATTCCATGATGAATCTTGCAGAGAATCTTCGAGGGATTCCCAACCTCCAACAAATGACCTAACTCAATTACTTGTTTGATGATCAGTTACAAGCTTCACTTCTGCTTTTATAGTAGCAGACATGAAGAAGAGAAGTGAGTTCTTCTAATATCCCAAAACGCAAACTAGAAGGAATTAAATGCAACATGAATACAACAATTGAAAGCACAAAGCATGACTACAACAATGAGCAAAACGCGCCATTTCACTTATTCTTCACAAAAGATCAATACGTGCCGTTTAACTAAGTCCCCATTTCTCATTAATTCTGTTATTCCTTTCTGTTAATTCTGTTATGCTTCTTCCGTAGCTTCTTCTGCAGTGCCTACCCTTCCTGCCCTCAACCTCTTCAAACCTTGTCCATTGCACCCGTGAAAATCCTCACCTCTTCAAGGCCTTGCCCACAAGGCACCCGCGACACATCACAGGATGGTGCCCCTTAGATGAGGATATGAGTCCCTGAGGTTCCAGAGCAGTTCCCATGTACTATCTTCAATGGCAACCCCTACCCATTTGACTAATACTTTACTAGGAGCATGGTTCCCCACCTTCCGCACTATTCTTTCCAAGATTGACTTAGGTTTAGGTAGTACACTTCCCTCATTATCAATTGGAGGCAAAGTGGATAATGGAAAAATATGATCACCAAGTATTTTCTTTAAACATGAGACATGGAAAACTGAATGGATTTTTGAAGAAGGAGGCAGGTTCAACTTATAAGCTACTACTCCTATCCTCTCAAGGATCTGAAATGGCCCATAATATCTAGGAGCCAATTTCATATTGTGTCTCATGGCTACAGATTTTTGTTTGTAAGGCTGCACTTCAAAAGAACCCAATCACCAACGGAAAAAACCCTCTCAGTTCTTTTTCTGTTAGCAAACAGTTTCATTCTTCCCTGAGCCTTCTTCAAGTTCTCCTTTAAAAGTGACAAGATCTCCTCCCTAGTTTTCAATTGTTGATCCACTGCTGCATTTGCCGTAGTGCCTGGAATATATGTCAACAATTTGGGAGGAGGGAACCCATATAAAGCCTGGAATGGAGAAAAACTAGTAGCAGAATGCACAGTGGTGTTGTAACACCATTTTGCCATCGGCAGTCATGTGCACCAACTCTTTGGTTTAGATCTCACATAAGATCTCAAGTAACCTTCCACACATTTGTACAATGCCTCAGCTTGACCATCAGATTGAGGATGGTAAGCTGAGCTATAAGCCAAATTAGTCCCCTGCATTTTGAACAACTCTTTCCAAAACAAACTGGTAGACACCACAGTCCTATCAGATACGATAGTTCTCGGCAACCCATGGAGTTTGAATACCCCATTAAAGAAAATCTCAGCCACTCTACTGGCTGTATAAGGATGAGCCATTGGAAAGAAATGGCCAAATTTGATTAACCTGTCCACGACAGTAAGAATTACTGTCATACCACCTGAGTTTGGAAGACCAACAATAAAGTCCATGGCAATGTCCAACCAGGGGCTTTGGGGAATAGGTAAGGGTTGGAGTAACCCAGCTGGAAGCACAGTTTCATGTTTATTCATCTGGCAAATTTGGCATTCTCTCACCCACTGCTTGATATCTTTTCTCATCCCATGCCAGAAGAAATCCAGCTTAGCCTTCTGTAGAGTTTTGTGATACCCAAGATGGCTTGCCTTAGGACTATTATGAATATGATGCAGTATCTTTTGATGAAAGGGTGATGAAGGAACTAGCAGTAGCTTCCCTTTCTTGAAAATGAGTCCCTGCTGAAGAGAAAAGTCCTTTGGAGGGTGCATGCCTTGCTGTAATGTCACCAGAAGTTTAGAGACCTCATTAGAAAATGCATAACTTTGCTTAAGCTCCTCTAACCACATAGGTGTAGGGAAAGAAATAAGGGCCAATGTAGCATACTCTTCCTCCTCTTTCCTTGAAAGTGCATCAGCAACTTTGTTGTCTCTACCTCTCTTGTACTCGATCGTAAAATCATACCCCATGAGCTTCGAGATCCATTTATGTTGAGCCTCAGTAGCTACCTTTTGCTCCAATAAATGTTTGAGTGCTTGTTGGTCAATTTTAATCTTGAATTTTTGACCCAACAGATATGGCCTCCACTTGCCCACAGTAGATACTAGTGCCAAGAATTTTTTCTCATAAGTTGACAAGGACAGTGCCTTGACCTTTAAAGCTTTACTAAAAAAAGCTATTGGCTGACTAGCTTGCATTAGCACAACCCCCAGCCCTACCCTCGAGGCATCACATTCAACTGTGAATTCCTTCAAAAAGTCTGGCAACCTCAGGACAGGAGGGTTAGCAACAGCACTCTTCAAAAGTTTAAAAGCTTCCTCAGACCAAACAAAAGAATTCTTTTTCAACAATGTTGTTAATGGTGCAGCAATGGATCCATAATTCTTAATAAATTTTCGGTAGTAACCCGTGAGATCCTGATGAGTATACGAAAGTGCATTCTAAATACCCTATTATTGGACTATAATACTCAAATATGAATAGAAATTATAAGAATTAATGTATATTCTTGAATTGAGTTTCTATTTATTTTGAGATACTCCTAAGCAGATTTTTATGTTTAATTTTCAGGACTATAAAAGAGTAAGTCAAAACCCAGTCAAATTCAAAGGACTTTCAAATGGGCAAGAGTTGGAACAACCTAAGAACTTTTGATGAGTGTAGGACTCTTCAAATAAGGATAATGATGGGGTTTAAGAGTAATTCGGATTATGAGAAATAGTTAGAGTCTAACATGTTCTAGGAGACTGTCTGGATACACTTTAGTATTTTGAATGTAACTTTTTATCCACATATCAGATTGATTCGATTCTAGATGCGTTGGAAAGCTAACTTAAAGGGCTACGACTTTGTCACTAATAAGAATTTCCAAATTTGAATTCCTGAAGTGCGTACGAGGTTGCCAAGATAAGTCCTAACATTTAGGCCATTTTTCTAGGCCGGAATCATGAAGATATTAGGGTTTCTTTCCTACCCTATATAAGGATATCATTAGAAGGCTGAAGAGGAGAAGGAGGGAGGAATTTAATTGTCATGCCCGCCGTTTGCTTTACCTTTCTCTTGAGATTTTCCTTATCGATTATATTTATAGGTAACTAAATTCTCAAGTAGGGTTAGGGATGAACTTGCATATTAGATGGTATTTATAATTTATTTTTGATTTCTGTATTTGATTTTCAATTACTAAAACTCTTTTGTTTTCTCATTCTCAATTCATCGTTGATGTTCTCTTCTCTGAATAATCATAGAATTTATTCTGTTTATGGATTCAATCATGCTTTTTCTATTGAATGGATTAATTCTTTGATTATATTTAGATTAATTATTTATCTATATTGATTTAATTCTTTGCTGCAATATCGTTCCCAAAGTATATTGTCGTCGTAAGATTTTGTTAATAGTGATAATAATTTACGTATTTTAAAAATGGTGAATGATTTTTCAAAGGATTATATTTGTTTTAATCTTAGTTTATAAATCTATATCCTCCAATTGGAAATTTTGAGAATTGAGTTTCCAATTGAGTTATCCAATGAATCAAGAATAATTAAAATACCGGATATGTGCAAGGGATTCCTGACGCTCTACTGTTTGTCAAATTGAGTACTTTTTCTGTTAATCACTTTGCTTCACTTTAATTTACATTTAAAATTAATCTTTGTTCTCTATTAATCATTTGATATTTTTCCTTAGTTTCTTTGTTTCTTCTACTATTCTTTTCATTTGTCTCTTTGTGGAATCGACACCCCAAAGCTTTGCTACAACTACCGCGTTATTCTTTGGGCGTAATCAGACCCAAAAACCCTCTTAATGCCTTCACTGTTTTTGGAATGGGCCAGTTCAACATGGAAGAAATTTTGGTTGGGTCTACCATTACTCCACTTCCAAAGATGATATGCCCCAAATACTCAATCTCAAAAACTCCAAACTTACATTTTGATCTTTTTGCAAACAAAGACTGCTGCTGTAAAACTGATAAGATAGTTTTCAAATGTTCCAAGTGTTCCACCAAATTTCAACTATAAACCAAGATGTCATCGAAAAATACTAGCACAAATTTTCGAAGATAAGGCTTGAAGACATGGTTCATCAACCCTTGGAAAGTGGCAGGTGCATTGGTAAGCCCAAATGGCATTACCAAGAACTCATAGCGGCCCTCATGAGTTCTAAATGTTGTTTTAGGAATGTCATCCTCGTTTACTCTTATTTGATGATAGCCTGTTCTAAGGTCAAGCTTAGAAAAAAATTTTGCACCATAAAGTTCATCAAGTAGCTCATCAATGACAGGAATTGGAAATTTGTCTTTGATAGTTGCTTGATTGAGTGCTCGATAATCCAAACACATCCTCCATATACCATCAGCTTTTTTAACCAGCAGAACAAGAGATGAAAATGGACTTTGACTTGGTCTAATCACTCCATTCTTCCACAAGTTTTGTACCATTTTTTCTATTTCTGATTTCTGGTAATGAGGATATCTATAAGGCCTTACGAAAGCAGGTGTAGTGCCTTCCTTTAGCATAATATGTTGATCTTCTACATCAGGCTGCATCTCGACTGGTTCCACCTTTGGTTCAATTGCCACCAATTGCAATAACCAGCCGTGTTTTCTAACAAAAGACGATTTCAACAACATAGCCCCAGCTTCCCATTCTGTTACATCAGAATTAACACCTTG
>QEOT01122157.1:0-11891 GCA_003123785.1 Pterocarya stenoptera | reverse complement strand
TTTTTTTTTTTTTTTTACTTCTACTTTAAAGTTTTAAACCTTTATGGGCTCAATACTGGACCATTTGGGCCCATTTCAGCGGTTTCTAGGCTAAAAATAGCCCAGAAATCGTTTATGGGCCTTTGGCCCGATAGGGGGCGCAGCTGGGGGGGGTGGGGGGGCGGGCGGACTGACCCCCCCACCCGCACCCCGCTATGCGGGACGAGGTACCCCGCCCTCGCATGCCGAGGGCAGGGGACAGGTAGAAGATTTCCTCCCCTGCCCATGCGGGAGCGGGGGACGGGGGGCGGGGAAGGGGCTACCCCGCCCCGTATGGGGCGGGTAGCACCCCTAATAATTAGTACTCCATAATATATGATGAGCAAGCATGAACATGCATACTTATCTTGTCCCATATATAGTGGGAAACTAATTTATTTTACTCTTTCCTGCTTTTTTGTTTTTGAAAAGTAGTAGATATTTCATTAATCTAAAGGTTGGTCTGCTAGCAACTAAATCTGGCTGTTATTATCCGTATGTATTGGAAAATGCATTAACTTGATTCATTGTTCGAGGTTTTTATAATATCTCAAAAATTGTCTTGTTGTGGGTGGAAGTATATGTGTTTCTGGAAATGATCAAAATTATTATATTGTCTTCATGAATGGTAGTTTAATGCTGGAATTTGTTGCCTACTGCTCCAAATAGCTTGAATTTTCAAAAAATTGATAGATGTTGTTCTAGTTAGCTAGAATATGCCATTTGGAATTGCCTTGAATTTCTTACAGCCCATTTTAAAAAAATGACACGCTGGCAACTACAAGGTCGGTATGCGGTATAAAGGCCTCCCTGTAGCATAACTCTAACTCAAATTAATGATTTTGCATAAACCTATTCCTAGTAGCTAGGGTTCGTTGAAGCTGATCATGATAATGCTTGAATTTAGCCCAATTAACAAGTTGCAACCTTAAATTCATCTTGATTTAACCAATAATTTGCATTCAATGATTAAACTAACTAACGAGTTAAGCTAATCATGAAAATCTTGACATTAGGCCCAGGAGCCTAAGTTTAAATTCATTTCTTTTTATTGATGGATGTCAAGCTGAATATGAGCGTTGATAGCAATGTTTAAGTACTGGAATAGAATATTTCAATACGGGTGCATTTCGGTGTACCATTTCAAGATTAGCTATATATATATAAACTGATAAGTAATAAAAGAAATGCATGTATGTGTGTATCATATATGTATTTGTATGTGTGTATGTGTCTATTATGTGTGTGTGTGTGTGTGTGTGAAAGAATTGAAGATTTTTAAATGAATATACGTTGAAAATATTAAAAAAGAAGGTAGAGATATTAGTGTCAAACGATAATATTAAAAAAAATCACAAACTTGAGTTGAGACACCAAGAAAAAAAGAGACTTGAGAAACTATTAAAATGATGAGATTAAAAAAATGGAGAAATTTTAAAGTTAAAAAAATAAATAAATTATTTAAATCCCTTTTAGATTTTACAATTATATGAATGTAATATAGATTTAAAATTTACAAAAATATCATCCAAGTTGAAGAAAATTACAAAACTATCATTAAAACAATCCAAAACGGAATGTAGTAATCCTGAATTGGTCGAAACGGGTTAGAATTGGACAAAACAAGCCGAAATCTGAAACAAAATGGAATTCAAAACTATGATTGGTAGGCTGAATTTTGTTGGAGAGAGAGGGTGTTAGTTAAGTTAGCTCACATGCCTAACAGTACATAATTGATCTATCAAACTCGGGTCGAGTACAATTGAACTAGGGCAACTTACTATTGCTTTATTTCGGAAACATTAGACATTTAAATGACAATATATATTTATATTTATATATCCTCTCTTTTTTATTTCTTTGGCAAATGATACAAATAGCAAGAAGAGTACTAGTAACATTGTATGACAACACTAGTACTACTAAGAGATATATATTTTTGCACTTGCATATTTTTAAAATGCTATACATACATTATATAGATATGAGATTTGCTACACATCACATCACAATTATTTTTATTATTTCAATTTATTTTAAAATTTTTCTTAGTTTTCTTCTTTCTAAACTAATTGAGTTATTATACTCATCATCTATATATTACACATTTGGTAGGAGAAAAAAAATTAAAAAATTAAAAATTATATGCGGTATATGGTGTGAGGATGATAAGTAAAATTTTCTATATATATACATATATATCCATACACACACATTGATCAACCCAAATGTTGGATTACCGATTGCGATTGTCATTTTCTATACTCAAATATAACCTATTATGCATGATCTTTTTCTGAAAAATGACCTTGACCAAGTAAGGGGTTGTTTGGATTCAGATTTGATCTCAACTTATCTTATCTCATCTAATTATTACAAGTTTCCCAAACTTTCAAATAAAATATTATAAGCAATTCAATTTTTTCAAATTCTAAAACAAAAATTATATTAAAAATTTATATTCTAATAATATTTTATTCAACTTTTAAATCTCATCTCAACTCAACTCACTATCCAAACCTTTCATTGCCCATCAATCTGAAGATGAACCCAAATTAAATGACTATTGAACCACCAACACCGACTCATTAAGTCATGGATCAAGAAATTAGTAATTATGTTATATATCTAATGTAATAATTAATATATAGTATCTATAATATTATGGTAATAGATTAATTAACAAGTCCCTTTTAGCGTTTTTACCGTTTTGAATGAGTTTGAAGTTTAGGTTTCCTTTTGTAACTTTTTGAAAGATAAGTGTGTGTGTATATATAAATGAATAACATAAAATATAAGCAAAATTGCACATGTAGAGGCAATAATATCCAAGTCATGAAAACATCATAAATGCCAACTTGATCCCTAATCAGTAGGGGTGGCAATTCTTGTTCGCAGGCCGTGTCAAGTTATAGACATTTGACTATATAGGTTAACCCGAATACGATTCATTAACAAGTTAGACCTTCAAACTTTAATACGACTCATAACGGGAGATACGACACAACCCGTTTCGTAATTAATTAAAAATGAGTCAACATGACACAATCTATTTCAACTTGGTTTATATAAATGGGTTGAATTGACTTGCATAACCCATTTAACCTGATTAATATAATTTTACATAAAAATTAAAGTTTATATTTATTTGTAGCCATAATATATGAAAAAATAAATAAAGGATCGTTTGGACACTTAGAATATCTCATAATATCTGTGAATAGTAATAAAATAGTTTGAGTTAAGATATTTTATTGGGTTTTGGAAAAAAAGAGAGAAAAAGCTAAATAAAAATATTATAAAATTAAAAAATTGTCTGGATACTATTTTTTAATATTACTTTTGTTTTAAATTTAAAAAATTTGTATTATTTTTTGTATTTTGTTTTGAAATTTGAAAAAATTGTAATGATTAGGTAGTGATTAGATAAGAAGGTTGAAGATTTGAAATTCAGAAGTGTGTTGTATTTTAGTGATTGTTTGGAAAGGAAATACCTAAGAATACATTTTAGAGAAATGTTACTATGCCGCCACAATTATACCATTCACTTTGCCACCACTGACGTCGCACCACAACCATGGCGTGCCACGTGACTTATTAAAAAAATTAAAAACACAAATATAAAAGAGGTACTAAAGGAAACCTAGAGTTTTAGTCTTCATCTTTTATGTTTTCATATGCCAATTTGTTTTGAGTATTTTCTTTTTTAATAAACCATGCATGTGGCACCACACATGATTTTGGTATCACGTCAATGAATCAAAGTAAGCAGTATAACTGAAGCGACATAATAGCAATTCTCATAATATTAGTGCTTTAAGATCAGTGCAATATCTCAATTCCGATTACATATTTAGGCATCATTAATTCATATAAAGTTGGAGCACTATATATCATTAAATACTTTTGAAATATTTTCTATCTCCCCATATTGCATATATACATGCACCACTCACGCAAGCATTAACTCGCAGTGCACATGACTTGGTAGGGACTTCCAATTTTGAAGCTCATGCCTAAAAGGCGTAGGGAGTACTAGAACAAGGGACATTGCATGTATTCAGCTTCTAATTGTCCTCGAAGATCACATGCATCTATCCTTTTCTGAGAGTCATATGATATATATGCAACCATCTTGTCTTAGACGGGACGTATTTATATATGGTTTACCCTTGATTAATATAAACCCAACAAAAAATAAACAACCTGCATTAAGTTTTAACTTAGTTTTTTAAAAACAAACTTTTAACTCAAATAATTCATTCTTTCTCGTATTATAAATAAGGTCGGGGATATATGGATTATGAAATTCATGAGTGCTTAATTTGCGATTATTCAAGAAAAAATTATAAAGAAATACAATTTGTTAAAAGAAAGTATTAATTATTAACTGAAATATCTAAAGTATATAAATTCAAAGAAAATATATCTAAAATCTCTTCTACATTCAAAATCCATGAGTTCATTTTAAAAAGCTAGCTAGCTGATCAAGTTTTAGAAATTAAAACCTACAAAACCATTAAAGGTTATTAATATATATATATATATATAAGACGTTGCGTTTTAGAGAAATCTTCCCAAGTAGTACTGTTGTCGCATATATATTTTATGATATCATGAAATTAGTAGATTAGTCTAGTTGAAGTTCTGAACCAATGATCATTGGTCAAAGAGGTCCTGAACAGCAATTAATCCCATCACTTAAATATTATATTAATTTAACTTGATGGAAAATATCAATATATTTGATTGAAAATGATAAGATTTATCGGTAAAAGTATCATTACTATTTTTTTTTTTTCTGATTTTCTTGGTCGTTTACTAGAGATTAGTGTATTTTGAGATTTTAAGGACAAGTTTAGTTATATAAAATTAAATTATTTTATTTCAATTCATATAATTATTATAATTTTTTTAAAATTTTTACATAAAATATAATAAATATTTAAATTTTTTTAAAATATTAAAATAAAAATTATATTATAATAATTTTTTATTTAATTTTTAACAAAATATCTCTTAAGCGAATGAGGCGTAAATATACTTAAAAAGTTAAGAGGAATATTTTAATGAAAAGAAAAGGAAAGAGGTGAGATCAGTTCACGATGATGACTGATTAAAGAGTTATTACAAACTAAAGAGTACAGTAATAATTAGGAGATGGGTGAGTTTTGATGAGTACCAGGAAAAGTCAAAAGCAGTGAGCGCTGTTGGTGGGTGATGGAAAAGACAGGCATTGCGTGTGTGCGTGTGTTTGTGTGTGAGAGAGAGAGAGCAGAACTGGCAGAACCCAATGCAATGCGATTCAAACCCCACCATTATGACAGCAGAAGCATAGGGATTCTCTAAGGGTCACTTTCTCAGCAAGAATGATGGGAGAGGGGATATGTTGGGCTTTTCCCTCTGTACATTCCATGCAAAATAAATGGCTGTGAAAGAACATGGCCATGCAATTTCAAAGAACCAATTTCGACAAGAAAAGTCAGTATATATAAATTTATATATATATATATGTGTATAGAGAAAAACAAGAATCTCCCAAATAAACGTGAAGGCCTCGGAAAGACAAGCTAGCTGTTCTATCTATCCACCTTACTGATAATGACTATTGCAAGTGCTCCTTGACCTCACTGTCCATTCATTTGTTCTATTTCATAATCTCTGTGCCTGCTCAGTGCTTGTCCTTTACTTGCACCCCCACCATTTTAGCTGCACTGATGATCATGAGCATTGTTCCACACTTCCCATCTGGTTGAACTTCTCTTTTAATGCTTACTTTTTTATAGATCGAGGAAGATCAAAGGATCGAAATCATGTACAACATGCTATGATCCTCACAATTCCCATTCCTGGCATAAATATAATGGAAAGTGAAAAATAAGAACAATATATATTCTGTCAATTAACTACTTAAAATGTGCTCGCTTGCTACATATATAATACGTGTGAATGAAAATGATATGATTTACGATTACAAGTGGTTAACGTTTGAATTTTTAAGTCATGATTTGGAAATATCGTTACCTTCATATATGACTTGTTCAATTTGGAGCTGCTTTCTTTCCGGATAATTAAAACTGTATTAATAGTACTACTGAAATAGTAGCGTCTTTTCTTTTCTTTTTTTTTTCCAGTTTCAACGATTAATTAAACAATTTACGTTGATTGTCAAACTGTTATTTTGGCACCGTACGTTTAATATATCCCAATTTTACTAATTATAAACTATTAGTACCTTTGGTGGAAGAAATTAAATATTACTGTTAACTTCGTGTTTCGCATCATGTCTTTGGATAGGCTCCAACAACTCAAGTCTTTAAAGTGGACCTACAAAAGATATGAGAGAAGACAACTAGGAGAGGGCGGCCTTTGAGCCGAGAAGTCTCCGATACCAAAATTAATAGATTCTCTTAAAAGTTTATAAATTAAATAAGTGAAAGAGTCTAAGGATCAAAAAGCTTTTTCGTATCTAGAGCTTGCTATTTATACCATGGATCTCGAGAGATGCAGATCGTGTTTGTCTCTACGAAGTTTGTGCCCCTCCTACAATTCTTGCTGTTAGAGTCCCTTAATGCGGCATGGTTCTGCGACAACACTATCAATGTGACGTGTAGCTCAGTATTGGCGCCATTAATGCGGCGTGATTTTTAGATCTTGCTTTGATCCCTTATGAGTCGTAGATGTTCTTATGTCAGCGGATCGATGGTCCTCTACATTTCCCGCTGCGTTCCATGCAAGTTCCTAGGTTTAGAATGTGGCCGAGAGATGTCATGCTGATTTGTCCAGTCAGTCACTTGACTCATTTCTCTGTTGACACCTTGCTCCAAGTACAGGGCCGACTCAATAGGTTTGGGGGCCTAAGGCTAAGATTTTTATTGAGGTTTTATTTTTATTTATTTTTTATTTTTTAAGTAAAATTAAATAAAATTATTTTAATTTTAATTTTTACATTCTATTTTTATTTAAAAATAATTCCAATCATTTGCTAAGGAAAATTACTAATTAAGATTTTATACTACATTTCAACTAATAATCGACTTAATTGTTATTAGAAAATCGTCAATTTAGAGAGGATTTTATCAAATCTAGTTTTATAAGACATGCTTTAGACTCTTAGGGCCCGTTTGGGATCACAATTGTTCTTAGGTATTCTCAAATATTTTTAAATTCAACTTTTTCTCTTTCATTTCTCAAAATCCAATAAAACATTTTAACTCAAAAGCTTTAAAAGAGCCCTAAAAGCAATTATAATAATTATTGTTAATAAAGTTCTATAAATCACCTACACATTTAGGAAAAAGTAGGCCCTTGCCTTTTCAAATGATCATACAAAAAAAGTTATAAACACTCGAAAATTAGATTTTGCAATTTATAATTTTTACATTATATATGAATTTAATAATGACAAAAGAGAAGTGTATTCTTAGAATTGAAAGAGAGTACTTGAAATAATTATTATGTGGGATACTTTTAATAATGATATAATGTCTATTTAATACTTTTGAAGTTCTCTTATTGGGTTTATTAATTTTTTTAATTAGATTTTTTTTTTCTTTTAAAAAAATTATACTTAAGATTTTTTCTGGAGGGCTTCTTCCAGTAGGGGCTTAGGAAATTGCCTAATTCGCCTAATAGAAGAGTCGGCCTTGTCCAAGTATGGTCCTGGTGACCCTCATGCCGGGCATTGGGCCGAAACCTAGTGGAGTTTGTGAAATGGGAAAAATCCACTTACAACTACTTTGTACAAATTAGAATCTCAAAACCAAGTTGTTTGTAAGAATGCACTATATATTTCATTAAGTTTTTGTTGACGCAGGTGGGTTGTTCGTCGTGATGACAAGAAGAATGCAAAAATGTACTATTTCATTTAGAACTCTCATGCTTAATTAGTCAACCTTTCAAAAGGATCGTGAAAGGGATCAAACGAGAAAAAATAAATAATAGAAATTAAGTAAAAATGTCCGATCGAGCCTTAATTAAGTTTCACTTCATGTGCGTGCTGAATTATATATTTACATGAGTAGATCCTTAATAATTAATTGTTACTATTTGGGGGGAACATTCTAAATAAATAAATAATAGGTACTGCATTTAAATGTTGTTTTTGAGTATAGTTTGACTGTTTGAAGGTTGCGAATGACCACAAAAATATCATGAAGACTGTACTCAAGAATTTCATGAGGGCTTGGGCTTCGATCTCTAGCTGGCCGGAGCTAATAAGGCTTTTTTTGGAATGTTGTTTTTGAGTCATCCTACGCCTTAAAATTAATTAAAAAAAGGTTTTGTGCTAGTTTCACCACAAGATTTAAATGAGGGAATCATAACATGACAACCTATATATGGGAAAACAACATTTAGAAAGGTGGAGAAAACAAGACTAATTTTGTACAAAGTCTGAGATGTATACTAAGGTGCGGTTTTGGATAGTGAAATGAGATAAGATGATTTTAGATGAAAGTTGAAAATTGAATAAAATATTATTTTTTAATATTATTATTGTTTTGAAATTTGAAAAAGTTAAATAGTTTATTATATTTTGTATGAAAATTTGAAAAAATTATAATTATAAGTTGAGATAAAATGAAACACTTTCACTATCCAAACAAACATTAATATATATGGGCAGGCAAAACTTTGGGTCTTATATAATCAAAGGCATGATATATATGCATGCAGAACTTCCAAAATATGACAAGTACTGATCTGGATTTGAAGTTCGCATCTATAATAATCTATATATAAACCATATATAATATCTAAACATAATTATTGAAACAACACAAATTTACAACCTATATGGTAAATTATTTAATGATTATATGAAATTGGCTACACAGGAAAAATTCATAAATATAAAAGTGTTTAAGACAATTTAGAATTCAAATGTCTAGTGAAAAACAAGTTCTGATCAGAATCCGGTTTCAATAAATCATTATATATACTGAATGCGAAAAATTGAACTAAAATGGCTTCCATCAATACTTCTGATAACCTCCCGAACAGACCTCATAACAATTACGTTTCCACAAATATATTTTTTCTTTTTTTTATATCGGGAAACCTCTCCAAGGCATGGCCCTTTGAACCCACCATTCTTCCACAAATATTTATATATGTTATTACGTATCCATGATAAATTTTGTTGCAACCGTTACAGTATACACCACAAATTAACACAGATAACTTACATGTAATTAAAAACTATAGCATAAAATTTTTATTTCGTTGCTATCTAGTACAGGTGAGATACTAGGGGGGAAGTTAATGATCATCTCTGCCATTAGTACTACATAAGATTCTAAGAACGCTACACAGGAAGCACAGAAATTGCAGAGCTTGAAATAGTTAGAAAAACATGCTATATATTGCTTTCCTTCTCCTAATAACCAAAAAAAAAAAAAAAATCACTTCAATTATATATTTGTTTTGGTTATGGACAATTACTTGTGGCTGACGCTTGCTATCTTCTCATGGGCCATTCTTGATGTTGTGCAGATCTAGCAGACTGGCGCAATGGCTCGGATTCGGAGCTTTCAGGGACCTCTGGTTGTGTTGGCAACATGTTGAGAAAACTTCCCAAAGCAGGCCGATCAGGAGGATCAGGTGTGTCTGAGGGGGGAAAAGTATAGAGGTCTGACATTGCAGATACGTGCTGAGTATAAACGAATAGTGTTAAAGCACTTTGAATTAGAGGGGAACATACCAAATAGCGATCTAACAGAGGGTCTCTTGGGCTTGTTAGTCTTTTTCTTCAACTCAGCTGAATTGAGGTATACATGCCAAATGTACATTTATCAATCAGTGAATCTCTCAAGGAAAATAATATCAAACATTAAAGAAAAATAGATTATGCTATGTCAATGAAGTATACCAACTTCATGATCATGAAGTTTAGTTGAGTTAAAATTAGAAAAAGAAATATTGTGGAAATAATTTGAAGAATAACAAAGCATAGAGATAGTGACAATGCAAATACATATAGCCTTGTACCACCATGGCCAATCATGAATGGTATGATCCACATCCCTCACCACCCACCCCTTCTTTTTCTTTCTTTTTGTCCTACTATAAATAATATATTTCAGCACCATAACCAGAGAACTTGTAGGTTGATACTGACCAATGCCAGGTATATGATCCTCATTCACGATCTCAAAATTCTTGTAGGTATAACCAACGAAATTTGCATCCTTGGATGGTAGCATCTGCAATATATTATTGAAAGAGTCACTACAAAAGACACAATAAAGCTTTAGTACATAGAGTGAGGCTTTAGCTGCAGTGATGTGAAAAAGAAAAAAGAAAAAAAAGCATATCAGAGACAAATCCGGCATGCTGGAATCTTCTGGAGAAAAAAATTAGGCTCAGAGAGAGAGAGAGAGAGAGAGAGAGAGGGGGGGGGTATTAAGAAGCCTCAGAGAAAATTCTCGCAATTTCTCGAACCAAAAATAATATAATTGAAATCAGTAGTCTGTATCACTTCATTGATCATGTTCGTTGTCTAACTCTGATCTAAAGTTCGGAAGTTAAAAGAGTTCAAAATGGAGTAAAGGCCTGTGCAAATAATGCTTATGCCATTTTGTTAGGTAAATTTAGCCATCTTGGATTCTTGACGTCCATATGCACACCAATACTGAGGGCCTTCGTTACATGCTAGAGACAAAACATTAGGGCTGGTTTGGATTTAGAGATAAGATGAGATGATTTTAGATGAAAGTTGAAAAAAATATTGTTAGAATATTATTTTTTAATATTATTATTGTTTTGGGATTTAAAAAAGTTGAATTGAGATTTGAAAAAGTTGAATTGTTTATTATATTTTGTGTGAGAATTGAAAAAATTGTAATAATGAGATAAAATGAGATTAAACAGTTTCCGAATCCAAACGGGGCATTCTCATCGAAGCTATCTAATATAGAAACCACACACTTATCTTGGATTCTTGGCAATCATAACCCCACTAACGGTGATATCCTTTCCATATCATATAGACCAAAACTCTATTCTCGTATAAGTGAAATAAAACATAAACTACTTTTCTGAGGGTGGCCAGAACTAGGGTCGCAATATTATATGCTCTGGCCAGAGGGAAAACAAAGCATTTGAAATAATGTGAGGGTAGTAGAGACTGTAATGTGAGGGCTTGCAGTTGTGAACCCTCCATCCGTCTCTTCCATCCCACAAATAAAATAAATATACTAAGCCAAAAAATATATATCTCAAAGACAGCAACTACATCAACTACCAGGGTAAATTTTGCCAGCCCATCTGAACTACTAATGCTAATAAGGTCAAATGGAAAGAAAGGATGTATCAAAACAAAAAAATAAAATTAATCGTTCGATTATGGAGTAGAACAACATGATTGTTGAGCTTCTAGGATCTAAAGGTGTTTTACAAGTTTTCTGGATGAAATCTTTTCTTCAAGGGGGTCAGTAGTATTATTTATCCCAAAATGAAAATCCCCAAAAGTCAGACAGGTGTCCATGGAGGACACAACTCCATCAATAATCCCAAGCCACAAAGTCCACTAATTTAAGTTAGGTGGACCATATAACGTAAGTTTTCTTCAACATGTTTAGAAGATTTAAAATAAACATCTACTTTTGACCTTTACCATATGTTAAATAAAGCTTGACTACCTCTACAAAACATCTAGTGTTAAAGCATTAAAATCTGTCTTCAATGTACTGAAAATAATACAAGCATTTTAACACTAGATTTACATTAAAGTAATCTAAGAAAAAACTCCCAATTAAATAAAAAAGTTGAAAATATTGAAAATTATGAGACATGCCTTTCTCCATGGACCTGACTTTGATGGAGTTTGAACTGGAGCCAGTAACTGCAAACACAGTAAATAAAAAAATAGA
>QEOT01122156.1:0-11104 GCA_003123785.1 Pterocarya stenoptera | reverse complement strand
AAAACACATTAGTGTGTGGTATGTAGGATGATGCATAGCAATGCTCTTTATGAAAATGCTCAAGGCAGAGTCAAGAAATGCTTTCAGCTTCTTTCATTCTATTTTCACTTTCTACAGTTGAGTATTTATAGCAGAATACAAATAACAACTTTGATTCTTCTTCCATTTACAATATGAGAGCTGTCCTATGAAAGGTATAGTTTGTTACGCCTCATTCCTCTGCCATTGTAGGTTTGCTGTGCAGGACATGTAGTGCTACGACTTTGCTTTGAGATGGTCTGCTCTGAAATGGTGCTATGGCTTTGCTCTGAAATGGTCTGCTTTGAAATGGTATGGAGTGATGGCACAACAACACTTAGTGCTGCAACAAAGTGAGAAGAGACAGATGCCTTAATACCCTCCCGCGATTCAAGTGGCACATTGGCAAGTGTGAGACTTGAACGTAACTGATGAAATCTGTTTGTAGAGAGAGGCTTAGTCAGGATGTCAGCAAGCTGATCTTTGCTGGACAAAAAAGAGACCTGAAGTGTCTTAGCCGCAACCCTCTCACGAACAAAATGATAGTCTAGCTCGACATGTTTGGTACGAGCATGAAGTACAGGGTTCACTGATAAGTAGGTTGCTCCTAAATTATCACACCACAAAATAGGAGAATCAGATAGAAAAATGCCAAGTTCTTTTAATAGGGACTGAATCCAAATAACCTCACATGCTGTGTTAGTAACTGATTTATACTCAACCTTAGTTAACGAGCGAGCAATAGTAGCCTGTTTTTTTGAACCCCAAGAAACCAGATTAGCACCAAGATAGACACAAAATCCTCGAGTGGACTTCCGATCATCTGGGCATCCGGCCCAGTCAGCATCAGAGAAAGGAGAAATTGTAACTGAAGAGGATTGAGAAAGAAATAAACCCAGATGTTGGGTATTTTGCAAGTAACGCAGAATCCTTTTAACTGCCTACCAGTGGGAAGTTCTAGGATTGTGCATGTACTGGCAGACCTTATTGACAGCATAGGACAAGTCTGGACGTGTAAATGCTACATATTGGAGACTGCCTACAACACTTTGATATAGTTGAGGGTCTTCAAAAGTGGAACCATCAATGGCTGATAATTTCACAGAAGTGGACATTGGAGTTGACACAAATTTGCATTTATTCATGTTTGTCCGAGAAAGTAAGTCAGCTATATACTTAGACTGTGACAGAAACAGACCAGTGGAAACCCGGGTAACTTCGACTCCCAAAAAATAGTGCAATGTACCCAAGTCTTTAACAGGAAAATAGGAACTCAGAGATGCAATAAAATCATAAATAAGTGTGGAACTAGATCCGGTAACAATTATGTCATCAACATAAATTAAAATATAAATGCAATCAAAGTTCGTGTGCAATATGAACAAAGAATTATCGGACTTAGATGCATGAAAACCTAAATGAAGCAATTTCTCAATAAGCTTTGCAAACTAGGCTCGAGAGGCCTGTTTCAAACCATAGATTGATTTTTTGAGCTTACAGACATGTGTGGGATGATCAGGATTGATGAAACCCGACAGTTGTTACATAAAGACAGCCTTCTCAAGGTCCCCATGTAAGAAGGCGTTCTGCACATCGAGTTGATGGAGTGACCATTTGGACGTGACTGCAAGGGCAAGAAGAACACGAATTGTAATTGGTTTGACAACGGGGCTAAAGGTCTCTGAGAAATCGACTCCAGGTTGCTGAAGAAATCCCTTGGCAACAAGCCGTGCTTTACGGCGTTCCAAGGTACTATCAGCGTGTCTCTTAGTTTTCAAGACCCACTTGGAACCGAGCACGTTGAGGTTCGGAGTGAAAGGGACCAAGTCCCAGGTTTTATTTTGAAGCAGGGCATGAAACTCGATCTGCATAACAGATCTCCACTCCGGATATTTCGAGGCTTCGGAGAAAGAGAAGGGCTCTTCGGGAGTAGAAATGATTGAGGAAGAGGATAAAGGAGCAGTGGTCGTTAGGGATAGAGAGGGTCGAGATGGAGGCCAGGGAACAGTGCCATCGGTTCTTTGTTTGGGGCAGTGTATAAGGTTTTGAGATCGGGTGACCATGGGGTGAGGAGGAGGTGGTAAAACAGAGTGTGGTGGAGCAGATATTGAGTGAGGAGAAGAGAGGTGTGAACTATTTGAGGAGTTGGAGATGTCGGCAGAGGATGAAGGAGAACTAGGGTTCGGGATAGAGGTGAATTAGGCGTGGGTCGGTGTGGGCTTTGGGCCGAGATCATGAGTGAAGGTGAATTAGAGTCCATGGGCTGAGAGTTTGCCTGAGGAAATGGAGTGGAAGGAAAAGAGATGGGCAGAGAGATGGTGGGCCTATTAGACACAGAATTGTTGGACTCGGATTGAATAGCAAAGGGAAAATAGCTTTCATTAAACATGACGTCCCTTGAGATATAAGTGCGACTGGAGGGAATGTGATAACAAAGATAGCCCTTGTGATTTGGACTATAACCTATGAAGACACACATTTTGGATCTAGAATCAAGTTTGTGTTTGTTAAAAGGTCTTAAGTTGGGCCAACATGAAGATCCAAAAGTTCGAAGAGAGAGGTAATCCGGAGGATGGCCCATTAAGACTTCAAAAGGGGATTTATTATGGAGAAGAGGGGTTGGCATCCGATTGATTAAAAAGGTTGCCGTATGAAATGCTTCGGCCCAAAATTTTTGTGGCATAGATGCATGAGAGAGCAAAGAGAGACCGGTTTCCACAATGTGACAATGGCGTCTCTCAACACTTCCATTTTGTTGGTGAGAGTAAGGGCATGTAACACGATGAATAATTCCTCGAGATTGAAAAATAGGCCGTAAAGAGCGAAACTCTCCTCCCCAATCCGTTTGAATAGAAATGACCTTCTTAGAAAAAACATTACTCACATATTGAAGAAAAGCAAGAACGATTGAGGATACATTGGATTTAGATTGCATTGGGAAAAACCAAAGATATTTGGAGTAATCATCTAAGATAGACAAATAAAACGACAGGAATTACTAGATAAATTCGGAGCTGGGCCCCATACATCTGCAAACAGTAATTTAAAAGGTTCAGAGGAGATAGAGGGAGAGAGCGAATGAGGGAGAGCACAGGCCTTCGCTGTTGTGCAGGCTGGACAAAAATGTGGCCCACGATTGGATGTAGTCGGAAGATTAAACCGTTGGATGGTGAGGTTAGTGACACGGGCCGAAGGGTGACCAAGCCTTTCATGCCACTGAGTTGCAGTTGTTCGTGAACCCAAAAAGGCTTTCAGAGAAGAAGAAGATGATAGTGAAGGTGGGGTGATGGTGGATGGCAGAACGTAAAGTCCATCTTCAACGAGGCCCTTGAGCAGAACTGCCTGGGTAGCCAAATCCTTCACAAGAAAAGAATCACTGTGAAATTCAAAGAATACATGATTATCAAGACAAAATTGTCGAATAGAGAGTAAATTTCTAGAAATCGAAGGCACATGAAGGAGATTCTGAAGAAGAAATTTGCCAGTTGGAGAATTTATTTGAGCAGATCCTGAGTGTTGGATGGGTAAGGTGGAGCCATCCCCGATGCTCACTTGATCGGACCCCTGGTATGATGTGGAATCCAAGTTCAAAGAGGCTAGATCTGAGGTAAAATGGTGAGTTGCAGCCGAATCAGGAAACCAGTTGGACGTCGAGGCATGAGGTGGCAGTGCTGTGAAGTTTGCTATGAGAGAAGTTGGTGCAGGTGCCTGATATGAGTGATCGAACCGATAATAGCATGTAAGGGCAGTGTGTCCTGCCTTGTGACAAACTTGGCAATGAGGACGCAAATCAGGTCGATTCTGAAAGAAGTTGGAGGAGACAGCATTGTTACGACCACTGCCAGAGTAATTTCGGCCACCACGGCCACGTCGACCACCACGAAACGAAGGATTGCGTCCCCTCTGAGAGAGTTGAGCACCTGTAGAAAATTTTGAAGTAGTAATATTAGCTGAAAAATGAGGACCCGAAAGCAATGCTTGAGTCTGATGGGCCAGACGAGATTCATGGTTGAGTAAGAAACGGTAAATTTGAGAAGGTGAGAGAGGGTCTGGACGAGTGGTCAAGGATGTAACTAGTGACTCATATTCGGTCCTAAGGCCAGTTAGAAGGTAAACCGAAAACTCGTGATCACTCAGTATATGGCCAGCAGCACCTAATGAGGAGGAAAGGGATTTGGCTTTATTGTAGTAATCTGTAATGGACTCAGAACCTTTGCGAAGAGTAGCAAGTTGATAACGAGTGTGAAACACATGAGTCGTAGATTGAGCTGAGAATAAGTTTTGGAGTGTAGTCCAGACCTCATGGGATGTGGTACATTCTAGGACCTGGGAAAGGACTGAGTCCGAAAGAGATGAATTTAGGATAGAGATGAGTAATTAATCCTGTAAGGCCCATTTAGTGTACTCAGGGTTCGAATTTCCATTAACAAAGGCTGTTGGAGATGGAATGGAGCCATCAACATAGCCATAAAGTTGATGGCCTTTCAAGAAGGGTACGACTTGTGCTTTCCAAAGCAGGAAATTTTCAATGGTAAGTTTGATATTGACAAACTGTGTATTGGAAGAAATGAGGAGAGGTGGGTGGCGATTTTTTTCTGGAGTTTCATTTTTTTCTGGAGTTGCCATTTTTGTAGACGTTAGTCACTGGCTCTTGATACCATGTTAAAACAAATGAACATGAGAGAATGAAGAAGATGTATTTGTGAAAATGCTCAAGGCAGAGTCAAGAAATGCTTTCAGTTTCTTTCATTCTATTTTCACTTTCTACAGTTGAGTATTTATAGCAGAATACAAACAACTTTGATTCTTCTTCTATTTACAATATGACAGCTGTCCTATGAAAGGTATAGTTTGTTACGCCTCATTCCTCTGCCATCGTAGGTTTGCTGTGCAGGACATGTAGTGCTACGGCTTTGCTCTAAGATGGTCTGCTCTGAAATGGTGCTACGGCTTTGCTCTGAAATGGTCTGCTCTGAAATGGTATGGAGTGATGGCACAGCAGCACTTAGTGCTGCAACAGAGTGAGAAGAGGCAGATGCCTTAATATACATCAACTATATGACGCGAATGTACTTACACATGGTGTTTCCAAAATAGTCCATTACGTACAAGTATAATAAAGACAAAGATCGAGTAATGATTAAAAAATCACCCTACTAGAGTGAGAGATCATAAGCCAAATATATATAACGAAGATCTTGAAAAAAAGGAGAGGGTGAGTGTCTTGGATGGCCGATGAGATTGGGGAGAGAGGAAGAGGTCCACTGTGTGATGATGGTCACGAAAGGAGGCAACCGGTGGTGAGAATTTTTTGTCGAGATGTTGATGCATTTTTGGGCGTGGCCAGAGTCCAACGATGCGATTGAGCGGACCACAATGGTGGCTTCGGCGTTGATCGAATATTCATCATGCAAACAGTGTTTCTCACCACAGGAATAAAAAGCCAAAAGCTAATTACACATTTTTGGCATAACATGCAAGTACGTCTCCAAAACAAGATTTTCCAAATGGAGAATATTGCTTATTCGGAGTCTTAGGCAAAGAAACTAAATAAGGGAGACTAAGCAATGGATGCTGTTATTATTGAAATATACAATGAACTGTCTTCAATTAGAAAGGTGACACTTCTTGCTGAACAAAGAAGAGGCCAGAAGGACCGCCATTGGGTAGCAACGCTAACCTCACAAGATTTGCAGCACCTTCCTCAAGAGATAAGACACCGGTGTTATCGTTCATATCAGTTTTCACGAAACCTGGACAAACGCAATTGATGCAGAAACTCGGGTACCTCTTGGCTAAAATTCTTGTGTAGGCATTCAAAGCTGTTTTGGAGACTACATAAGCAGACATATGAGGAAGCCAGCCTTTAGTTTCCAAGGAACCCTCCTTAAAATCTTTTAGAAACTCATGCACTACTTCATCCACTCTCTCCTGTAAGGTTATTGTCATCAGTTACTACACTATTAGCCCATCTGTTTGGTTTGTTCTGAATCAACAAGACAATTAAGAAACCTTATAATTAGAAAAACTGTTCTTTCTTTTAAGTAACACAAAATTAATGTTAATCCACGACCAAATATTAATGTTAATCATTTTTTTTTATATTCTTACACTCCCGGCCTCGTGTATAATCGGCCGCTAGACACATCTCATTAATGATCAGCTAGCTCAACATGTGAAATCACTGAAATGTTTAATTAAAAATGAGAGGTAATGCTTGGAGCTGTTAGAAATTGAAGTAGCTAGGAACTATTTTTTTTTTTAAATTTTTATATCAGAATATAAAATTTAAATGATCAGATATTCAAATTCTATTTTTTCATTTTCTTTTTTTTATAGAGAATTTGATCTTGTTTCATACCCCTAACTTCCCTGCAGTGGAGGAAACGTTGACAATTCTTGGTGAGTCAGATAATTGGAGGAGTGGGATAAGCAAATCTGCCATTCTTTTAGCACCATAGTAGTTGGTTCGAATGCATTCTTCTGTCGACCCATAAGTTCGTCTAAATACTTCACTCGGATTGGTTGGATGACGTTGTCCCTACATGATCACCAAGATGGTAGCTAAAAGAATAAGATCATTATTATATCCAGTTCAATTACATGCTGTAGGAGCTAGAATGGTAGTTGGCATAAATATATAAATATATTTGTATATATAAATATATATTCCATTTGACAATTTAACTAATTAAATGACGGAATTGAATAAAAATTATTTTTTGAGTTTTCTTCCCCAAATTTTTGCATTTTCTTAAATAAAGTGACTTCTCTAATAGACTAAAACCTTTCCTGAAAATATTAAGATTTTTAATAAAAAGTAATTAGAAAATAATTAATTTTGATTCATTCAATCAATTTAAGTTCATGAGTTGTCGAATAATATATACGATCAGAGTAGGACAATGCATTTCACCTATATCCTGAGTAATGGTCATGGATTTAGCATTGCATATATGTATGGACAAGGAGCATGATGCTGCTAATTAATTATCTTATGCTCGCTACTTAATTCATGCAACTACATACAGTACTACTACTAAATGATTAAGGGCATCTTTAAATTTGGATATTTGAAGTATTTCAGAATTTTATGAATAGTAATAAAATAGTTTGAGTAAAGATGTTTTATTAGGTTTTGAAAAATAAGAGAGAAAATGTTGAATGAAAATATAATAAAATTAAATATTATTTTAATATTATTTTTATTTTGAAGTTTGTAAAAATTCTATTGATTTTTGTGTTTTATTTTGAAGTTTGAATAATGATTAGATGAAAAGTTAAAAAGTTGAGTTGAAAAGTACTATTTTATGTCTAAATAATATTTAAAAATAAAATTATGAGAAGTTTTGAGAATTTTTATCCTTCTTTGCCTATACAAATATACCGGTTGGATTTTGAAAGTATTTCATCTCATCTTATCTCATCTCAATAATTTTCTCAAATTCTCACATAAAATATAATAAATCATTTAACTTTTTCAAATATCAATTCAACTTTTTTCAAATCCCAAAACAATAATAATATTAAAAATAATATTCTAACAATATTTTTTTAACTTTCATCTTTCATCTAAAACCATCTTATCTAATCTCTGAATCCAAACCAACCTAAATTTTATTACATGAAGTATTAGGTCCTTCTGGCAGCCTAAGGAACGTCATGGAGCATGCATGGGTTGAATATTCACCGATCGGGTCAATCGGCGTCAACAACGTCGATCAGCTCTAACCTGATCATGAAGCCTAGCTATCTATCAAATATTAATGGCGAAAATTAATTTAAACTTTGGTCTTGAACAGAAGCTTGCAGCGGAGAGTTAAATTACCATACGTAAAAGACTTACCTCTGCATCTGGAATGGTTGAAGTTAAAGCGTAAAAGTCTACAACGGCTCCCGTAATGCCTGGCATTGTTCACCTGCATGCACCGAGCTCTTATTATTTTCAAAAATAATAATACCCAAATATATTGTGTTGAAGTGATTTTTTTATAATAACTAATAAGTGAAAATAGCCACTTAAAATGCGTCGACACATCAACCGAAGTGACAATATCAAGATGTTATAGTATAGAGTAATGTTACTATGTTTCCAAATTTATACCACTCATTTTGTCCTTTGACATGGTACCATGGTGCCACTTGACTTATTAAAAAATTACAAAAATTTAAAAAATATATATTAAAAATAAAATAATGACTGAGAACATAAAAAGATGACTAAAATCTTAGATTTTTGCTACCGGCTTTTTATGTTTGTGTTTTTAACTTTTTTTAATAAGCCTCGTGGCACGTCAAGAGTAAAGTGAGTGATATAAATTAGAAGACATAATAGCATTACTCTATAGTATATTTGATCTTTAGTCTATGTTCTTTGATCTTTTTTTCTCATAATCAAATATATTACCGTAAACAACTACATACATCTGTTTTTGCTTTCACATTTTAGGGAGAGTTTCTATAATTGTAAAAGGAAATGTTGAAGAAAATATTAAAATCGTTCAAATAACGATCACAAGCATTTAGTACGTCTAGCATATTAAAAATATAAGACAAATAAATAACCTACATCTTTCCATCAATATAAGTTTTAAAGACAAGTAATGATTTCACATAATATCAAAGTCTTAGTGGCTCACACCATCCTTTTATCCTTGTTTTTTTTTTTTTTTTTCCCTGCTTCAATCTGCTTCCTAATATGGCCTTCCCATCTATTAATATGGGAAACTTTGTCACATTGGGTCTCAAGCAAGACAACTACCTTATGGTGAGAACAAATTTTAGGCTTGGCCAAGAGCCAAGATCGCCTGCTCACATGGACTCTTCCAACTCTTGCTCAATTTCTCTCATGTCCTGAAGGATTTAGTGATGGACAACTAGGCTACGATTGGAACATAGAAGCAACTGAGTTTATCTAAGTTGCATTCAAATTTAAGTATAGTTCAACATCTAAACACACAACTCTCAAATTACTAAACATTACTCAACTTAAAGTCTCTTTACACCTGAAATCTACAATCATTTTCAACTCAACACTTCTTTATAAGTGGGATCTACAACCTTATTTAACTTTTTATTAATACATTTAAACTTATCTTAACATCCAAACACATTTAAACTGATCTTAGATGGAGTCCATAAAACTCACATCACCATCTCAACTCACTATTATTTATAAAGAATTTAACTCATTTCAACTTAGCTCAATATTCAAAAATATCCTAAGAATCATTTCGGAGTATACCAAGTGCCGACAACTAGATAGACTACTCAGAAGATGGATCATAATTGGTACTTTAACAGAGGAAGCCTTGGGTCTAGTCATTGAGCTAGACACCACAGCACAAGTCTCAAGGAAACATATGCCCAACCCTTCCACGAGCGTCGATGCCAACTACAGCAATAATTTAATTACCATATGTGTCCTTGTCAATGACTATTTTGCTATCTGCGTTCCTACAAGACTGTCAACATCTCTCATTGATTATTTGATAAATTTAAGAGCATTTGTGATAGTTTAGAAACTATTTGCGTCCGTCCATGACAAAAATTATGCATTCTCTCTCCCTAATAGCCTTAGCCCAAAATACAAATCTTTTATTAAAGTCATGCTCAAACCGCCCATGCCTTCATATGTAGAACTTATCCCTATATTCAAAGTTATGAAACCCAGCTTGCTCTACGTGACAGCGAAAGCACTAATGATCAAGATGCTTTCTACTCTATAGGGGCAGCTCAATACAAATTGAGATCTTAGGTAAAATTTAACTGAATCATTTGTAATTATAATATAATAAAATATAAATTATTATATAGAATACTTTCAAAATTTTCAGTAAAACAAGATTTTATTTAAAATCTTTAAATAAAGCTTTTGTAAATTTGTATTTATAACAACTTAAAATGAGGCTTCAATGTAGTTTTTGTGCCTCAATTGATCAAGATTTTAAAAAAAATATTTGAAATATAAATAATTCATTGTATTACTTATAAAAAAAAATTAATGTATTAAATATTAAATTTAGTATTATGGAGCCTTACACACATTGAAAACTATCTAAATTATTTAAACTTTTATTTAATGAAATGGTTTTTATTTTTATTTTTATTTTTTTAAAATTAAAAAAAAACACTTCATTTTTATTTTTAGAAATCTTACAAAAATTAAGACCTTAGACAATGGCCTAAGTGGCCTTACCATGGAGCGGGCCTGCTACTCCAACAAACTTGCCACTCTAAGTGAAACACTAGACCACAAGGCTCCAACTCTCGCACTCAGCAAGTCAAGGACTGGTCCTAGTGCTCTTCCACAAAATTCCAGTGTTGCACGTGTCCCAACTTGTCAAATTTGTGAGAAAAAGGACATGAAACTCTTCGATGTTGGCACCATTTTGACAAAGCTTATCAAGACACTGGCATCCCTCAAACTCTAGCCGCATTGACTATATCTAATGAAGTCGATGAAGAATGGATGGTAGATACGGGGGCTTTGGCACATATGACACCCCAGTCAGGTATTTTGCAAAACTTACATCCCTATCATGGTCATGATCATGTCATGGTTGGGATTGGTACCATCCTCACAATTACTCACATGGGTGATGCACATGTTGGTAACCTTCCCAAATCCATTAAAATAAAGAGGGTTACAGAGACAAAAAAGGATCTCATAAAGGGATTTCACACACTGATGTGGCACACTAACAGTCTGTCACGTTTTCCTTCTTCTTCTTCTTCTCTCTCTCTCTCTCTCTATCTCTCTCTCCCCATGCCTCCCCTCCTCCCTCTTTCCCTCCTTGCCTATGTTGTCTACCCTCCCGGGGTGGTTCCCAACCACCACAAACGGCCAAAGGACAAGTCATCGGCTCAAATCCCCTAGTCACCTAGCGGCGCGTGGTCGACTATGCACACAGTGTGCAAAATGTGGGCCCCAGACACCAACGTACAAAACGAGCTACCGTGAGCTCTACGCCGGTAGTGCCTCTTGGACCGTCGGTGTCTTGATCTGCCCACCCTTAAGTAGTCCCCAACCACCATGGCCAGTACGGAGAGAGGCATGGGGAGAGGGCAAGGGTAGCAACACGAG
>QEOT01122154.1:0-22365 GCA_003123785.1 Pterocarya stenoptera | reverse complement strand
AAGTTGTTAATCTTGATGACATATAGAAACTCCTGTTTGCTTGAACTTTTCTCATGCACTTACTCTTTTGTGTCTAAATGCCTGTTCTTTCCTCTCCTTAGAAAGCTTTGAATTAAATGAATTTTCTTTTGATGGAATGACCTTCTGTGCAGCTGAGATAGCATGGCATGAGAGAAGAAGACAATGGGTTGGCGACCATTCAAGAAAGTCACAAAGAGCACCTAGAGAACAGACTATGAGGTAAATACTTCTTTTCAAGCTTTCCCAAATTTCAGGGGATTTTGATGGTTAAATAAAATACTTTTGGCAGGTAACAGTTCTGTAGTTCAATGGCACTAGATACTTTCTCTGGCATTCATTGTGATCTAGGTAAATCAATTTTTGGTGTCTTTCGGGATATCCAGATCGGGAATAGTTTGCTTATGCGTGCACATGTGTACTTGCATAAATGATAAACCGTTATCTAATAAACAGCTATCTAAGTCCTACGGTGTAACACCCCGTCCCCCTAGGGTTAAGGATGACGACACTTTTAGAAAATCTAGGTAAACCGGTGCGTAACTTTGCCTGTAAAAAAGTTTCTTCTTAACGAAGTGCCAAGTATAAAAGATTCCATAAATTAAAACAATGTCATTCTTTATCAAAATACTTAAATATAAAAGAGAGACTGCGGAAGTCTTTTTGAAAATCAGTCAAGTCTCACATGCTTAACAAATTAACATATGAAATTGAAAATCGTGAATCTGATCATGACATCAACTGTCTAGGCCTTTGCCTCGCCTCCCTAGACCACGTCTCATCCTGCAGCTCCATCCTCATAAAGATCATCACCTGGGGTGGTTAAAGCATAAAAAAATATAGAAACAAGTCGAATACTCAATACGCTACACATCATATATTAAACATGATATAAACATTAGGTTTCTTAGAAAACATGTATACTCATAGTTACATACATAAATAACATGAACATGAACCTAATCCGTGCATGAAATGCCTTAACTTGTCTTTCACTTGTCATAGGCCAATAACCACTGTTGACCCCCGTGAGTTAGGGTTAGCGAATCTTGAAGATTTTGATTCTGCCTGTGATCGCGAGTTGGGAATCCATACATAAGGAAGACAACTCCTGGTGCACTACTAACGTGTACATTCTGACAATGCAATATGCCACTTAAACTTATGGTACTTTCTTCATATCATAACATAGCCATTATATATCTTAACAGTCATACTTCATCATAATCAAACATGCATACTTTCTTATCATATCTTACCTTATCATATCATAGATTTCAAATGAAATCATAATCTTTCATAAAATGTCGTGATACATTTTTCCTCACATAAAATCATGACCATTAATAAATTTTGATGCATAACTCTTTACATAAAATTATGATTTTTCATAAATATTTTCATGCATAACTCTTCACATAAAATCGTGGCTTTTCATAAGATATCTTGATGCATTTTTCATGCAACTAACATGAAACTTATGCATATAATTGTGGCATTTATAAATCTATCATGGCGGTCAAAAATCATATCATTCATGACTTGGTTACGTAAAAAGGGGTTCCCATAAAGGGCATACATGCATAATACTTTTATAAGACATGTCTTTTACCGTACATACCTATAAAGATATGATCATGCTACTTACCTCGTAGCATTAGTCCAATATTTCCGTGGCAAAGCCAATTACCTATAAAATAGATACGTAACTTACGTCAATCTCTAATTACACGTACTTCATAATAAACCCAAATACTTAGGTAACCTATATTTCCATAAACCTGAAGTCCACATAACCCTAAAATCACATTGACTCCATAATATTGAAAATAATCTATAAATTTAGTGTTCATGTATCCATCTTCGATTTCTCAACGTTCCTTCAATTTCCCTAAAATAGTCACCTTTCATGGGCCCGAACTCTCGTAAATAGATACACCCCATTAAACCGATAACACGTAAGTCCAAACTCATGGCCTGTTTATAACAAATCGATATCACCTATAGGGTCCATCCATGGGTATAGCTCAACCCATGTATCCAACCGAATGACCCATGAAAACTTAGAGCCTAACTGTGAGAGAGAGAGAGAGAGAGAGAGAGAGAGAGAGTAACTGAGAGATAGAGAAAGGGAGTTTTACGGTGTGGATTGGCTCTAAGCTTGAGTCGTGAGGGATGTTTGTGGCTTACGGTGGGCTCGGGGTGGAGCTGGGTGGCGTGGCTGGTGGAGCAGCTTGTCGGTTTCACAGCTTATACGTGCAAAGTTGGTTTTGGGAGCAAGTGGCAACGTGTGGTGATTCTTCAGTGCAGCCATGTTACTGTGGCAGCTTGTTGCGACGCGGAGGAGGCAACCCATGCGGTGGTGGGCACATTTTGTGCTGGTTTGAGGTGCTGCCAATGCCATTCTATGAGTATAAATTTTGCTCTGTTTTTGGTGTGCAAAACAGGGAAGTTGAGTGCTGGCTGAGCTGCTGTGCATGGGCTGAAAGAGGACTGCCTTACCGTGTGTGGTGGTCTCTTGGGTGCTCTTCCATCGATTGCATCCACGGTTCAATGTGGTTTAAGGGATGGTTGTGGGCGTTGCAGAAGAGACCGTGATGGGTGCTTGTTTTGATTGTGTGGCTCTGGGTTGGTGGCTGAGTTCCACTCACAGAAGGTTGGGGCTCACGGTGATGTCTGTTATGGAGGTTTTTTGCGGTGGTTTTCTATGTGCTGGTGTTCTGGGCTTCGGTGGCTGAATGTGGAGGAGCTTTGCAATGGCTTGTTTGGATGTGCGCTGGTCTTGAGCAATGGAGAGGTGGGCGGAGGGCAGTGATGTAATGGGTGTGGGCTTTGGTTATGCCGTTTGGTGTTTGTTGTGTGAATGGTGGTGGTGCGGCTTGGAGCTGTTTCTATGGTGGTTGCCGGTTGTGTTTCATGAAGGGGTGGAAGTTCTCAACACATGGAGGCTGGCCATAGGTTGAGGAGCAGTGTGGGGGCACTGAACTGGTGGCTTGGGGATGAAAGGAGTTGTGGCAGGCTTGTTGGAGAAAAGAATGTGCACTGAGCAGCAGCCCTAGGCTCTAGGTTGAAGATGAAGTTGTACATATGTAGCATGGGTTTTATACATGCGGTTTTGGGTCTTGAGTTGGCCCATGTTTTACTAGGTTTCTCCTTGGGTATTTTGGCTCTAACCAAAGTTGGCCTATTTAATAAATCCAACTAAATTCTTGGGCTTGCCTATAATTTCATGGCCTAAGTCATTTAACAACCGTAATAGGATCTTAAATTCCAAAAATGAGCTCAACTCGTCCAATAAATACATTTTGGGCTTTAAATAAATTCTTGGGCCTAATACCAATTAAATAGGGGACCACTTGGTCCATAAATATTAATTGGGCTTTAACCCAATTATTGGGCCCAGTAAAAACCATTAATCCACCATAATAAATTTTTGGTCTGTGGCCTATTCAAAATTATCCAATAAATATTAATTGGGTTTCTTAAAAATATTGGACCATTAATACCATCCAAAATCATCCACTAAACTTTAACGGGCCTTAAAATAAACTTTTGGGCATAATTAAAGTTCCTAACCAATCTCAATAAATTAACAACTCGCAAGCTCATCCAATATGGTAAATTAAACCTAATTTAGGCCCAATTAAATTATCTATATTCCGTCCATAATAATATTAGATTGGGGTGTTGCTGTCGCACCTCATACCCGGGGGCGAACCCTTTTAACCTAGAATCCACAAAATATAAAACTTAGATAATGAGCCTCCAAAATCAAATGTCTCATGAATTTCTTCAAAGCATAATAAACTAAACACTAATCTACTTATGCCACATGGCACTTGTCTCATCTTTTAAACATTATCCTGTCATGTGCCATCTAATTCCAATTGTCACGACCATCAAAACCAATCTGGAAAAAAATGGTGGAGATAAAGGGGTGAGTTCACCGACTCAGTATGCAGTAAACATAAACTAGGGTGTAAATATGAGCCAACTAAAGAATCCATAACAAAACAAAATATCAAAATAACAGAGCGACATTTTAAAAACATTTATTTACAATAATACGATATACAAAAGTCCTTTGGCATAGGTATCACTAAACATCATAATAGAACAAATACCATGTTTAACCCCATGGGGGTCTTCAACCTCTTTTATCCCAAACCAAGCGTTCTCGTTTACTTACAATAAAAAAACCTCGTGGTAGGGTTGTGCAAACTCCAATGACCAACTGAGCAGAAATAGAATGTAAAATCTCTCCCTATTAAACTTGGTGTGCCAAGTATGCAAATAGGAAAAAAAACCACTTTGTCTCCAAAGTGGGTGCACCAAAAACAGAGATGTTGGTACCAACAGAATAATAGAAGCCACAGTTTTACACCCGTGGTAAGGTCAGAACCGAATCAGAAACAGAATATCATGCCATAATCATATACAAATTTCAGATTTCAGATTTCACATTCAATCTTTTTATACAGTTGAGAACAGAGTACAAAAAATGCTCATGTAAACACCAGTCACGACGGAAAAAATATTTATTTTTCTTGTTCAAATACAAAGAATAGTGCAGAAAATGATCAAGGTTGTTTTCACAACAAAAAGATGCAAGTTTTTTACAAAATCAACCTCAGTCAGTTTTTGGCAACCAAAGGTCCAAAACTTGTCTTGCAACTGAATCAAGCCAAAACCAATTGAAACCTAAACAAAATTAGTAAAAATCTATAAGTTAATAGAACTTAACTAGCACCTATAAAATAAGTCTCATGCAATTAGAGACTAGAAATATCGTGCAGAAATAAAATGTAATCAGATCTTAATATTCAGATTCGAAGTTGGATTTTTGTGCAGAAAAATCCGAAAATTCGAGTCCGACTCCTATTTGTTGAAGTCGGATTTTTTTTTTAATTTTTCAATTCGAGTCGGAGGTGTTGCTGGACCGACTTTGACTCCGACTCCGATCCAACTCCGATGTTGTACATATGTTATAAAAATATGTATTTACTTATATATTTATCATATATACTAGTATATTTATATAGTTTTATAACTAGAACTGATATAGCTATATTCAATAATATACTAGTATGAGCTAATTATTATAAAATGATATACTTATACTATAATGTAAATAAAGTAATAATAGTCTATTATATGTAAACATCATAGTATTATTACCATAACATAATCAAGTATAGAAATAAGTTAGATACTAATATTGAAATAAACCTAGTATAATAAGTTAATGACACAAAATACTAATTTACTAAAGTATAATAACATGTAATTGTACACTATAGTATAAGTCTTGTATAGAAATAAGTTAGACACTAGTATATAAATAGCTAATAAGTCTTGTATAATAAATTAATAACATATAATACTAATTTACAAAAATATAATAACATGTAATAAGACACTTGAAATAATATGTAATACTATAGTATGATAAATGTAATTAGACACTATAGTATAAGTCTAGTATAAAAATAAGTTAAAAAATTAGTATAGAAGTAAATTAGCAATGAATGATTTAGTTTTAGTTTTTAATTTTTGAAAAAACTAAAATTTGAAAGCCCACAAAAAATTCTTTTTTAAAAATTGGCTAAATATGAAATTACAATAAAAGCCAAAATCCAACTCCACTTCGACAAGTTGGAGTTGGAGTCAGATCGGAGCCTATACAAGTCGGAGTCGGAGATCAAATTTGAATTCCAACAAAGTCGGGGGAAATCCGACTCCGACTATGTCGCCACCTGGATTTGTTGATTCCTCACGTCCTACACATGTTTGTAAACTAAACAGGGCAATTTATGGTCTAAGGTGCTCACCCCTAACGAAACATGCTAACTCCAAAATCCCCAACCTTCTAACCTGTTACTACACAACTTCAAGTCAACCAAAATAACTTTTGGGGCTGATTAGAACTACTACAATTATGAATATATCAATTCCAATATTTTATAAACATCCAGTACCCACAAGTCGACTCCTTTTTATCAAGACTAACCACATATCTTCAATACGTTTCCAACCACAAATTACCCCCATTCCAAATAGTTGACAAATTTGCATACAAACTCTCTAAGTAGATCCCCATTAACTAACCTGAGACCTATTGACCCAACTTCTCCACCTGAGTCATAGCGGGTCAAACCTCCATATAGAAAACTCGTTTTTCACAATCTGGCAGTAACACACCCAACCAACCAGATTTCAAAACCATGGTTTTTTTTTTTACCAATTGACTCACAAGTACTTCAACTGATTTCACTAATATTTCTTGCAACCTGCTTACTTCCATTTCCAAGCCAACAACCAAATTCCATCCACTCATGAAAACATTTCCACAACCAAACCATTCTATTATAAAGACCAAGTATCACCAAATACCAATCAGCATTTTGTACTAAGTTTTAAACTAACAATTGACCCAACTCATCTAAATTTACCTATACAAGGGCCGAAACATAACCACAACCCAATACATCTCACAAACACAACCCCAAAAGAATCCATTTTAGATAAACTCCACTGCCACCAATCATAGACACTTTACCATTCACATATTTCTACCATTCTTACTCCCTGCCGATTCAATTGGCACCAAATATAACCACCACAACTAAACTTCTAGATAATCCCAATCCAACCATTTTAAATTCCCAACACTTGTTGAAACCAACCATCAATTAAGTCCATCATAGATTCTAGAAATTACCTATTGTCTGATGATGGCAGCTTCATACTAAAAGGAGTAGTGGTGATGGACAGCAGCTGCGGACAGTGATATCAAATTGAAACACGTTAGGCAGAGAGAGAAAAAGAGAGGGGAAGAGAGCAACTGGGAGAGGCTTACCAGGGATTATAGGTGGTAGACCTTGCAATGCGGCAAGTTGCTACAATCTCACAGTGAAGTGGCTTCCTGGCGTGCTCGTGCTTGGAAGGAATGGTGTGGAGGCGGCCACGAGAGTAAGGGCAGAGAGAGATAGAGAGAGACAAGTGAGAGAGAGAGGAAGAGAGAGAGAGAGGGATGGACAACTGAGAGAAAGAGAGGTGGACAAAGTGACTAACCGGCAGTAGTCAAGTATGGTGGCACGACGTGTAGGGGCTGGCGAGAGGAGAGTGAAACCGAGAGGGAGAGAGTGCGAGAAGCAGATGGAGAGAGGTAAGAGAGGAGGATGGAACTAGGGTACTTACCAGCAGTCATATCGCAACGTGGAGGTTTTTGGTGGCGGCAACAAGGACGAAGGTGAGAGCAAGGACAGTGAGGGACTTTGTGGCTTATGTTGTAGGGGCAATGAGAAGCAGACGGAGAGAAAGGCACGGTGGTGGAGAGATGGCTTACCAACAAGGAGTGACGACAGAAACATGAAACAAAGGGTGGCGGCACATTGTAAACCAAAGTTGGACAGCCTAGAGGGGGGCCGAGACATGGTGTGGCATGCGGTGTCATGTGGAGGAAAAGGTTGCAGTGGCACAAAGGGAGAGAGAGAGAGAGAGAGAGATTACGAAGAGAAGAGCCCACAAGAGAGAGAGAAAGAGAGACACAGCCTAGGGAGAAAAAGGAACAAGGGTTTTAGGAGCTGGATATAACGGCGTCGTTTCGTCCTCTCTTTTTTCCTAGGCGAGCTGGGCTTAAATGGGTCTTGGGCCTAAGCTTTGGGCTGGATCATGACAGTTACTAACTCCCTTGTAAAAATTCTGTCCCCAGAATTTGCTAGTACCTCAAGCAAAACTAATTACTTGTCCTTCACACCCTTTCCGTGTTTCTATTTTAGATCCTTGATCATTTTGTCAAACTTAATATTCCAAAACTCTAATCCTCCGATATTTTGGTCTTATGCTTACATATCTCCTGATCCTTTGTGTATATATCCGCTCCAATAGTATCAGTCATCATACTCTCCGGGTTCCAATTCAAGCCTACATTGTAAACCTCCAAAATAGGTTCAATTAAAAGCCTAATAATAATTTCACCTGAACAATTCTCTTAGCTCCACATAAAATAATAACCTTAGATAAATAGCAATCATAAAACTCTCCAAAGTTTCTATTCTAAATCTTATAACTCATGACAAGAGATAAAATCGCATTACCTATAGAACACAAGATATCTTCCACCAGTTATCCTGAAATACCATACATCATACATAGACCCAAGTCATAACTTCAAACCTCTTGATACATTCCTAATTCCTCAAATAAAACTCCACCTAATTTAAGACAATTTCCATCCATTCTCATGAACAAGATGCACCATCAATCTTAAAAGCAAAAGCTTCCTAACGGCACCTTCTTTCTTTTGGTCTAAAGGTATACAAAAGCTCTAAACCCAAGGCTGCCTAGGGCCCATAACTAGTTCAGTAGTAATCACTTCAAACAATCATGTAGCTATAACTTTAAAATTTCCCGAGTCTCTCAGGTTTCATCCACGACTCCTTCCTGATCCTTTAGAAACTTCCTTACCTCATGTACTAATACCCTTTCACGTAGTAGGTGTCATTTGACATGCATGTGTTTAAAAAGATCACTTGAAATTTCATTAGAACAATAAAAGAGTAACATTTCAAGATACCTGTTGTCTTGCGGAAACTTTGGCCTGGATTTTCTTTATCTTCCTTTTTCTGTTTTCCAACAAAAAGTTTATTTTCCTTGAAAAAGTTTATTTCTTAACCCTAAGGGAGAGGGGTTTTACATATGGACCATATATATTTTTTCTTTCCTGGGCAGAGGATTTAGGATTCATTATCCTCTCAAGTTGCGGATGTATATGAATCCATCTACCTCAAAGTTGCAGCACAGACACTCAAGTTCCAATCAAGATTATTCTCTGAAACTTTTTGTACTGGTATTTTTCTCCAATTTTAGTACTTCACAAGTACTTTTTGGATTACTTTATTATACTGGCTGACTAAGTCACCTGGAGGAGGGAAATCAATGTAATGAACCCAATTAGCTTGGGCTTGCTCGATGAGCCTCTTAATATTCTTTGGGTCTAGTTCATTTACAATCATAGTTCTTTACTATAGGACTTAATTGGATCCTTTTTAATTACTTGGAGTAGGCTTGGCCCATGGCCTTAGTGTTTGGTCTGCCCTATGGCCTTCATATTTTCTGCCTGGTAGTATATATCTAGGAGGAGGGAAGAATGCGAGATATCTGGAATTTTTTAGAACTTGAGTACTTTGTATGGAGGTTGGGAACCCTCGAAGATTCCCGTAGCAATACACTTGTGATTTTCTCTTCTACATTTTATCAAACATCTTGCATGCACTCTGAGTCCCCATTGCAGCAGCTCTTCTGCGTTTACACCATCCATTTTCCTTGATACAAACAGCCAACCAACAAGGTTCACTACAAGTGGTATCTAGAGCCCACGATCTTGCCATGGAGTTGAGTACTGCAAAACTTCAAGTATGTTTTCAAAATTATCACTGTGCACTCTATGATGAATTGTATAGAGAGCCTGGAGAAATGGTCCTTACAATAAAATGTTCTAATGGAAAAAATTTGAATATCTTACTTGAACCTTCCTTTACGATTTATTATGTGAAACTGAACATTGAATACGCACATGGAAGACATATCTATCCATTGGAACAACAAATATTGCAGGATGGAGATGTTCTTTTGGAAGATGAGGTTGAGTTAACAGACACAAAAATACTGAGCGCTGGGTATCTTCTTCTCGATATGAGGAAGGAAGAATTCGGCTCAATAAAATTAGAGGAGGGAGTAGAAAAGGCAGTTAAGGATTCAACGGAAGAAACATAAAAATCCGCATGGCATGAGGAAAATGGTGCGAAGAATGAAGATGAAATCATGGAGAAAGGAAAAATAAATACAGTAGAGGCGGAAGAGATAATAGCAGTGCCCAGGGAAGTGGTTCCCAAAGAAATCCCTCTTCCCTCTGCCCTCGGAAATGCAAATTTATTTTCGCTTTCACTTTTACTTTCAGATCTCCATTCTCCTTCAATGGTCGCACTTAACAAAAACCACGTTGTGGTTGTTAAAGGAAGAGAGCCAGCATTCGGGATGGATGGCGACACCAGGTGGGAGATTGACCCAAGTGGAAATTATTTCCGTTGTCTCCGTTTTTTGTTCCCTCAACCAATTTTCGGGCCTATGAGAGAAGCTCAGAGTCATCTCTTTTCCTACAATTTCTCACGAAACAAACATATATTCTCCAATCTCTTAATTTCTTTCCACAATTTTTACCCATTAATCTATCGGGACTCTCTAAAGGCATGTCGCTGGAGCATTTTCCTGGCTAAGGGCCAAGACCTGCAAGGCAGCTCACCCGACCAGCAGCACCTCATCTTCAACGGAAGGCAGCTCGAGTTGATTTTCTGGATTGGATCTTCAAGGGAAGGCAGTTCCTCAGCCGTGGTGCAGCAGTACATGGAGGAAGCTCCTTCTCATTCTCGCTGGAGACCGATTCAGAGCTCAGTGCTCAACTGATGCTCAAGGGCGGTGACTCTACCTCTCTCAATTCGATCTATATGAATCCAGCTGTGGAAGGTCTTCATGCTTTCATCCAAGATGAGTCTGAGCACAAGCATTACTTAATGGTTTCGGTGATTACAAATCTATTGGTGAATCTTATTGGTGTTGAAGATATGAACTACCATTTAGTTTGCCTTCATGTTCTTGCAGGTTCCATTCGCAGCGCTGGCTTGATATTGGCATTGTGGCTTTTGCCCCTCGGGGTTGATCTCCATACCCTTCTTTACAATTTCTTACCCGCAAACATATTTTTCTGGGGTCACTTTTTCCCTGCCCTTTGTCCTTCTAAGAAATCTGTTAAGATTAAGGCCAAAATTCTACAGATCGATGAAATACTCGAGATAGTGAGAAATCTACTGGTTGCTGAGTTTGATGACAAGGGAGCTTGTGATTATCTACTGAAACCTGTTCGAACTGAGGAACATGATGAAAGTGGGTGTTGTAATCCATCAACTCAGAAAAAGCAGTGGGTTGTTTGGTCTGAGGATCCGCACCGCAGCAAATTTGTCGTTTCTGTTCATGGTATGGGTCTGCATGAATTTTTTAGATGGATTGAGAAGATGGAATCTGTTCATGGGTTGGTATGTAAGGATAATTGTGACTCTGCATTTGGGTGGAGGAACAATGAAGGAGAAGGCATCGTGGGTGAGTTTGCTGAAAAATGTAAGGGGAAGCAATTTCTTGCTCACTATCTGTTTGACAAATTGCCACTTAAAGTGGTTTTTGAGCCTTTTGATAGAGGAAAGGAAGGAAACCTTGTTGGAATAAATTGTGATGGCCTGGTTGTTATGGAATATGGGGGCCAGATCTTTACGTTGCTATTGAAGAGGATGGTAGATGAAGCAGACTTGGATAGATTGGGTTACTTGAGCAAAAGCAGTCTAGTTTGGATTCTAGGCTTACAGTTTGCCATGAGAATGGTAAAGATCGGACTAGTAAGTCCTTAACAGCAACCAGTGCTTCCAAGAGAAGCTTAGGCGATAGCAAGAAAGTTTTAACAATGATGCCCAAGCATTTCCAGGTCTATTATAAGTTCAGCAGTCTCTCCAAGGCTTCTCCATCTTATTTGGCAAAGTTACAGTGGGATGAGGTGCAAGCAGCCGTTCAGCAGGTCCAAAATATTATCAATAATTGGCAAAGCTGGAGGCATCACTACATGATCTTTCAAGAGGCTTGTCCCCATGTCAAATCAGTTTTTGGTGTAATGATGTTCCCTTTTTTTTTTCTTGGTGGGATTTTGTGTTCTGAGAAGAGCAGGTTTGACGCTAAGAATGTTGCAAGTGATGTCCAATCTCCCAAGATCCAAGGAGGTGAAAGAAGTACGGAGTTCATCGGCTTAGTTTCATGGAACGCCACTGCCCTCCAGTATTTGAAGAAAGGGCCTCAAGTTATTAATGCTCCAACCTTGAGGACAAGGTTTTTTGGAGGGAAAGGCAATGCAATGAATGCAATGAACCCAATTAGCTTGGGCTTGCTCGATGAGCCTCTTAATATTCTTTGGGTCTAGTTCATTTACAATCATAGTTCTTTACTATAGGACTTAATTGGATCCTTTTTAATTACTTAGAGTAGGCTTGGCCCATGGCCTTTAGTGTTTGATCTGCCCTATGGCCTTCATATTTTCTGCCTGGTAGAACATATCTAGGAGGGAAGAATGCGAGATATCTGGAATTTTGTAGAACTTGAGTACTTTGTATGGAGGTTGGGAACCCTCCAAGATTCCTGTAGCAATACACTTTGCATGCACTCTGAGTCCCCATTGCAGCAGCTCTTTGCGTTTACACCATCCATTTCCTTGATACAAACAGCCAACCAACAAGGTTCATTACAATCAAAAGCTCTTAAGCTGTAGAAGGTTCCCACCAATTTCTTAATCCATAGTGTGAGGAAATTTTGAATAAACAAATGAATTGGTGGAAAATGTTGATGAAATTAAAAGTCAAATGAGTAGAAAACGTGGGAGCAAATAATTGTGCTAACATTGAATTGACAGTGGTGATTATTATCCTTTTTTATGCTTCATTTAAGCCCGATGGCCTATCGAGAAACTTGGAGAAAACTGACCCTTATTAGTTAATTCAATCAAACATGCCATTGGTTTCATGCAAAATGTTTGTCTTCAACTGACTTTTCTGTGTTTTATGAATTGGAATTGTGAGAAAGAAGAGATCTATGAGCTTCTTCAGTAGCCTCCCCAGAAATTTGAATGTGTTTTAACTATGTTTCTTAGATTCCCCTGAAACATATTAAATTTATTGATTTCTGAAGTAGTTATAAAAGTTTTTTTTTTTTTTCATATTGCATGAAGTGGAATTTTTTATTTTTCTTTTTTAAGTTGGGGGCAGACTGCAGAATCAACATCATAATAAGAGGTGGTCTGGTTTATGTAGAAACTTGTGGGGAAGTTTTGGTTGGATAACTAGGAAATGTGCACGTTTGTTTTGCAGCTTGACTGCTACTTATGAGGATCTGCTTTTATCATCTGAACCTTTCCAGCAGCCAATATCCTTGGCTGTAAGTTTCCTAGATTCATTTTTTTCCTATACCTTTTAACGTTTGACACAATGTTGGGATGAACATTATGGTTTCATGAATCCTTCAGGAGATGGTAGATTTTTTAGTTGATATCTGGAATGAAGAAGGCCTCTACGACTAGGTAATCGGAATTGTATAGCAGTTGGAAGAATTTCGCAATGATGTTTGTGCAGATTGTTGATGGAGCAGCCGCATAGATTATACGGCCTTTTACCCCGCAGATTGATTTAGTGATATTATAGTTGGTTATCTAATATTTTATCATATATGACATAAAATATTAAAAAATATATATTTTAATTAGTATGCTCCCGAAAATTTATTCATTTTCTTGTAAAGTGTATGATTTCTCTGTGATGCAATGGACTGCGATGCAATGGACTGCTGTTTAGATACATATTTCTTCCCATTAGAAGGCTTTCTATTTTGGAACCTGTCACTGGTGGCACCTATCAGAGTCTTGGAAATCCATTAAGAAAGAACTCCAAATTAGTATAGAAATAACTTTGACTGAGTTTCAATGTTATATCTTTGTCCATTGAGATCCCTTGACATACTTGATGTCGACATTCTTAAACACATTTTGAACTTTCAAATAAAGAATATAACACAATAACAAAGATGAAAAAACTATCCATCACAAAATACTGCTTTTCTAATTTTCAGCTGGGTTCTTCACACATCAATAGAAACATCATTTACGAAAGCATTATCTAAAGTTGCACACAAGATTTCTCAATCCCTCATTCACAGCAACTAATAAATTTTTTCAGATAATTATATATTATTATGTGGTGGTGGCATAAAAGAGAAATTGATCAGACCCGATTTCTGTCAAGAAACTGTGCTATGAGAGACATACACCCATTAGTTATTAGAGAGATCAACAAATCAAATGTTAAACAAATTCTTCTAGGACAAGGTTTAGACATAAATTTAGCCCTTTGTTTTTTTCTTTGATGCATGTTAATCAAACTTGCATTATCAGCATTTCTAGATACAAGTAACATCACCTTGTCAGTATTGCAATATTGATCTAATATTGGCATACTCAAGAAATCAGAAAGGCAAAAATCNAAAGCTAAAATTATAATAAAATATTTTGTGTTCTATTTCTATACAAGTTTTCCTGTTGTTGGAGTATAGCATCCCATATAGAAAACATGGAGTTAAAGTCCAAAGAAGAAAAGGCCAAGGCTAAAGTAGACAATATACATTAGTTAGTTATTTTCTATTTTCAGTATAAATAGATGTAAATACAAATGATCACTCACTTGATTCATTCAATACAATTCCTTTCAGATAGTCTACGTGCATCATACTTTTCTATTTTTCATACTTTTCACTTCCAGTTTATTAGACTCTTAACACCTTCAGTATAAAACAATTTGATAGTAAGATTTAAAATAAAAATAAAATATGTTTAATACAAACTATGTATTAAAAAAGTATATGATATGTCAAGAAGCATATATCATTGAAATAACATAAAGACACTCATACAAATATATCAAATAAAACAAACACAAAGCATCTAAAATTGTAACTTCTGTTCTTTTAAAGAAACAGAATCATCAAGTATTAAATCTAAATCAAAATTCTTAACTATTTCTCTTTCAATATAGACAACTAAATTATTTGTTAGAAACTCATCTTCAATTTTGTTGCGGAATCTTATTTTAACAATCTCATAGCTGAAAATGCTCGTTCACTGGTCGCTGTAGATACTGGAAGAGTCGAAACAAGATGAACCAATCTATCAATAAGATAGATGTCTTTGATTTCTCTATCTCTACCAATCTTCGACATAAATCTGCAATGGATCACAAATTCTGAAACTTCAGATTAGTAAGCACATCAACTTCAAAATGCTTCAATTGAAACCTTAAATTAATTTTCTTGTTCTCAGAAAAATAAAGAGGATAAATAATATTTTTTTGCAAGACAATAGATATCATCAATATTAAAGGATTTATAAGCATCCTTTGGATCCAAAGCTAAGGGTTAAAATCTTTGTCGCTCCTTCACTAAACCTACTGTCAAGCTCTTGCATTTGAAAATCTATAGTAGCATTCAATATTTCACAATAATAATGATTCTCTACCATAATTTGATCTCATTGATGACGATCACAACCTTGTACATAATGAGAACTCAATTCTGGAATGTCAATATCAAATTTCTTGGAGAAAAAGACAACATTCTCAAGCAGATTTTTTCAACTTTCATTTTTCACTTTTGAATGAGTCCTTTTGTAGTAGAAACCATATTCATGGAATTCAAGATGTCTTGAGATTTTTGTCGCAAAACTTGACTAAAAACACCAGTAATACCCATGATTTCCTTTATTAAATGTAAAATAAATATAAATTGGAATGATGTAATCATTTTATAAGCTCAGACTATCCCAACACTTAACACGGTATTCGACTATTTCACAAACTACAGAACCATCCCCTCACTTCACATAGCACAACACATCACAATTATACATTTGTCACATCTTCTCAATTATCACAATCAATACATTTAATATATATAAATACAATTCTGTCCATACTATCAATTTCTTGAACATATAAATTCAATATCCAACAACCTACCAATTTACAAAATTTTGCTAGCTCAACTACAAAATTCCTTAGTTCACGGAATCAACACCATATCATGCTACTACACACACATATAATTAAACCCATTATCCATTTAAACTCAATATACAAGAAAACAACACCAAAGAAACTTACTAAACCCATGGCCCGTTCAAACTCCACCCACAACAAACCAACATAGCCCCCTACTTCACAATCTCCATGCTTCACCTATAGCTCCAATTCAATCTCAACCAAACTTCACTTCTTCTAAGTCTACCACAATCGACACAGTCAATATATATAGAAAATCTATCCAATTCAACACAACACCATTTTAGTTTCATGACATAACATTTTCTAAATGTAAGGGATAGAAATTATACCATAAATCGAATGAATGCCGCGTAGGGGTTCTTGGTGGACTTGCACAGTTGAGGTAGAATTAGTTGAAACCCTAATTTGGCTCCGTGGATGTTCCACCATGGCTCCTTTGTGTGATCAGCCCTGTATCTTCCACTAAATTAATGGTTATCGTTATGTTAAACTTTGTAGGGTTGTATGAGTCTAATTATTACTAAATTAAAGCTTAGGGTTTTGGATTAACATGATTTTTCTAACTTATCACATAATGCCATGTCTTAAACAAATAAAAAATAAAGAGTCGACAAATTATTAAAAATTATATAAATCGCTTTAAAATTTAAAACTACCTAAATGTTATCTAAATTTGAAATTTACAAAAATTTCATCCAAACTCAAAAAATTTATGAAATTACTACTAAAACAATTCAAAAGAGAATGTAGTCTAGAATACGAGGAAACAAACCAAAATTTAAAACCAAATAGAATGAAAATGTATAGTATATCCATCGAAATGGAAAATTTTAATTGTTACAACAGAAAGAAACATAATTCAAAACTATCAACTTGCTTTATTTTGTCTTTTGTTTTAATTTATGCAAAACAATCTGCAACTATTTTATTATTACTACTTTTTCTCAACGACCAAACACATCAATGCTACAAGGTGGGCCGATTGCATATAGAAGTTTTCTTGATAATAAGTAACTTTTGTTGATCTCTGTCCTAGATGTATTTCTTTTCCCATTAATTATTTTATTTTGGTGAAAAAGAGATATAGAAAAGATATGTCGTTCGTTATCTAATCCACGACAGAGCGCCCAACAGAGCCAACACTACTCCCCAGTTCAAAAGTAGTCGCCACTAAATCTAGAGCTTCCTAGGCATAGGATAATAGGATATGGAAGGTGGGCCAGGGTTGAGTGGGGATGAGGATAGCATAGGCAAAGAGTCAGATTTCAAATTGAATCGCCACCGCAACTTGAAAACTACTTCCAGCGATCAAAACCTCATGAACATTTTTCAAGAAATCAAGTCTTCCAAAACCCCAGTAAGCACCCTTTGAAGCTCACATTCATCTTTTTCTGCATGCTTTTTTTCAGGTCTTTCTGTTTTTTATTTAATTAAATTTGTATGGGATGGAGGAATTTCAAAATGTGTCTTCTTTTGGCTGCTTAGAAAATTAAAGAAATATAATGAAGTTCTAGATTTTTTGGATTTGGATTGGGTGGGGGGAATGTTATTTGTACTCTTCTTAGGTATGGTTGTGCTTCCATATAATTTCACATGGTTATTTTCATCTTTTTGATATGCTACACTCTATATTGACTTTTTGTCTATTCCTTTTCCTGGAACCCCGCAGGAAGTTATCAACTATGGTGCATCTTGGTACATTAGAAATTCTTTCAAACCCTCCTTTCGACCGCTCATTTTACTTATCCAATCTATATGCATGAATCAAGCTCACACTCAAAGGGGTATTCATTAGTAGCATCTTGTTTGAAGTCTGAACACAAAGTGTTTGATGTAATGATGATTAAACATAGTAAGTTGCATATGTATTATTTCGAGATACTTTTGCAAGAAACTAGTTTTTGTTTTTTAGAAGAAAAGATGTATCGTTCGTTATCTAATCCACTACAGAGCGTCCAACAGGGCCAACACTCCTCCCCAATTCAAAAGTAGTTGTTGCTATATCTAGAGCTTCCTAGGCATAAGATAATAGGATATGGAATCTGTGGCTAGGTTGATTGGGGATGAAAACAGTGCAGGCAAAGAGTCAGATTTCACAATGAATTGGCACTGCAACTTGAAAACTGTTTCCAGAGATCAAAACCTCATGAACAATCTTCAGGAAATCAAGTCTTCCAAAACTCCAGTAAACAGCCTTTGGAGCCCACATTCATCTTTTTCTACACGCTTCTTTCCAGGTCTTTCTGTTTTTCATTTAATTAAATTTGTATGGGTCGGAGGAATCGCCAAATGTGTCTTCTTTTGACTACTTAGAAAACTAAAGAAATATAATGAAGTTCTAGATTTTCTGGGTTTGGATTGGGTGGGGGTGAATAGTATTTTAACTTTTCTTAGCTATGGTTGTACTTCCATATAAAGGAACTTCCATATAACCGAGCTGTTTTTATTTTAAAATAAAATGAAATTGGTTGCAACTAAATCCTACAACACATAGAACTTTCCTCATTTTTTTTTACACTGTTTAAAACATAACATACCTATGTCACTTGTTCTAACATAACACCCCTAATACTTCACACACTGCACATCAAAAGATTGGCATTACACACATTTCCATTACCCCATGATTGATACAATCCACAAAAAATCTTGTCTTTCCAGCAACAGAGATGTCTAAGCATCTCCCTGAGTCTCTCAATGAGACTCACTATTATTTGACTCAAACTCAGACATCCGGAAGTTTATTCCTTTCTCATACTCATAAAAATCTTTCCTCATAACTGCACAATCAGTTATAAACCATACTTTGAGAGTTTATGGATTTATATATTAAATCTATAGCTATCACTAACCCTTCTACATGGTAGTAGATCTCATGGTACATCTTGAAAAAGAACCCTGGTTGCAGCCCTTGGCAGAAACCATCTTCCCAAACCAATAGATTTATATATTAAATCTATAGCATTTACATACTCAAACATTAAGTGCTACATCTAAAGCCAAAGATTAAACATTAAATCTGTTCAAATGCATACCATCTATTCCATTGCAATCCAAACCAACACATCCAATACATGAAATATGCCCAATACACATATGCCACATTCACAAAACTCTATAAGTTACAATTCAGGACCCCACAAAACCACAACCATATATCACTTCAATATTTTGTACTAACTCACATCATCTCACTCCAATCTTTCATGTACAGAACTTAAATTTATAAAACATACCAATATAATTGTTGTCTATGTACATCAATCTAAAGGAACATACATATTTTATTCATTTAACACTTTAGCTCCACACAAATCCATTATACAACTAAATAGTCATATGAACTTCATATTATATCCAATATGCATAAAAATCAATCCACCCAACCATCATAAACAATTTACTCAATTTATAAGCCTCTTGGTAATACATATATATTTCCAAGTTACCATCCATTACAATCATCCAATCTATAACAAGTTTCCAATCAATACATCACTTCCTCATAGTTTATTAAAACCAACACGTTAAGCATATAAAATTTGTCCATATCATTAATACACCAACTTAAACACAATCACTAAGTTGCGCAAGCTTCATTCATACAATACATTCAAGGTACAAAATCTGTTCAGCCACTAATATCAACATACAAATTATCTTTCAAGTTTCATATACCAACAACATTCCCAACACTTCACATGGTATCCAACTATTTCACAAACTACAGAACCATCCCCTCACTTCACACGACACGACACGTCACAATTACACATTTGTCACATCTTCTCAATTATCACAATTAATACATTCAGTATATATAAATACAATTATGTTCATACTATCAATTTCTTGCACGCATAAACTCAATATCCAACAACCTACCAATTTACAAAATTTTGCTAGCTCAACAACAAAATTCCTTAGTTCATGGAACCAACACCATATCAAGCTACAACATACACATATAATTAAATCCATTATCCATTTAAAATCAATATACAAGAAAACAACACCAAAGAAACTTACTAAACACATGACCCGTTCAAACTCCACACACAACAAACCAACATAACCCCCTACTTCACAATCTCCATGCTTCACCTACAGCTCCAATTCAATCTCACCAAACTTCACTTATTCTAAGTCTACCATAATCGACACAGTCAATATATATATAAAATCTGTCCAATTCAACACAACATCATTTTAGTTTCAGGACATAACATTTTCTAAATGTAAGGGATAGAAATTATACCATGAATCGAATGAATGCCGTATAGGGGTTCTTGGTGGACTTGCGTATTTGAGACAAAATTAGTTGAAATCCTAATTTGGCTCTGGGATTTTCCACCATGGCTTCTTTGTGTGATCAGCCTAGTATCTTCCATTAAATTAGTAGTTATCGTTGTATTAAACTTTGAAGGGTTGCATGAGTCTAACTATTACTAAATGGTTTTGGATAAACATGATTTTTCTAACTTATCATATAATGCCATGTCTTAAAAATAAATAAATAAAGAGTCGAGAAATTATTAAAAATTAGATAAATCCCTGTAAAATTAAAACTGCGTAAATGTTATCTAAATTTGAAATTTACAAAAATTTTATCCAAACTCAAAAAATTTATGAAATTACTACTAAAACAATTCAAAAGAGAATGTAGTTTAGAATAGGCGGAAACAAACCAAAATTTAAAACCAAATAGAATGAAAATGTATAGTATAGCCGTCGAAATGGAAAATCTCGATCGTTACAACGGAAATAAATATAATTCAAAACTATCAACTTGCTTTATTTTGTCTTTTGTTTTATTTTATGTAAAATAATCTGCAACTATTTTATTATTACTACTTTTTCTCAACAACCAAACACATGCAATGCTACATGGTGGGCCGATTGCATATAGAATTTTTCTTAAGGATAAGTAATTTTTGTTGATCTTTGTCCTAGATGTATTTCTTTTCCCATTAATTATTTTGTTTTGGCGAAAAAGAGAAATAAAAAAGATATGTCGTTCGTTATCTAATCTACTACAGAGCGCCCAACAGGGCCAACACTCTTCCTTAGTTCAAAAGTAGTTGCTGTTAAATCTAGAGCTTTCTAGACATAGGTTAATAGGATATGGAAGATGTGGCTGGGTTGAGTGGGGATGAGGATAGTGCACACAAATAGTCAAATTTCACAATGAATCGCCACCAAAACTTATAAACTGCTTCCAGCAATCAAAACCTCATGAACAGTCTTCAGGAAATCAAGTCTTCCAAAATCCCAGTAAGCACCATTTGGAGCCCACATTCATCTTTTTCTACACACTTCTTTTTGGGTCTTTCTGTTTTTCATTTAATTAAATTTGTATGGGTTGGAAGATTTGCAAAATGTGTCTTCTTTTGGCTAATTATAAAACTAAAGAAATATAATGAAGTTCTTTCTGGGTTTGGATTGGGTGGGGACGAATGGTATTTGTACTCTTCTTAGTTATGGTTGTGCTTCCATATAATTTCACATGGCTATTTTCATGTTTTTTATTCGCTACACTCTATATTGACTTTTTGTCTATTCCTTTTCCTGGAACCCGACAAGCAGTTATCAACTATGGTGCATCTTGGTACGTTAGAAATTCTTTGAAGCCTTATTTCGACTACTCATTTTACTTATCCAATTTATGTGCACAAGTCATGCTCACACTCCAAGGGGTATTCATTAGTAGCATCTTGTTTCAAGTCTGAACACAAAGTGTTTGATGTAATGATGATTGAACATAGTAAGTTGCATATGTATTATTTCGAGACACTTTTGCAGGAAACTGATTTTTGTTTCTTAATAGAAAAGATATGTCGTTCGTTGTCTAATCCACTACAAAGCACCCAACAGGGCCAATACTCATCCCCAATTTAAAAGTAGTTGTTGCTAAATCTAGAGCTTCCTAGGCATAGGATAATAGGATATGGAAGGTGTGACTGGGTTGAGTGGGGATGAGGACAGCACATGCAAAAAGTCAGATTTCACAATGAATCGCCATCGCAACTTGAAAGCTACTTCCATCAATCAAAATCTCATGAACAATCTTCAGGAAATCAAGTCTTCCAAAACCCCAGTAAGCACCCTTTGGAGCCCACATTCATCTTTTTCTACACGCTTCTTTTCGAGTCTTTCTATTTTTCATTTAATTAAATTTGTATGGGTCGGAGGAATTACAAAATGTGTCTTCGTTTGGCTGCTCAAAAAACTAAAGAAATATAATGAAGTTCTAGATTTTATGGGTTTGGATTGGGTGGTGGCAAATGGTATTTATACTCTTTTTAGCTATGGTTGTGCTTCTATATAAAAGAACTTCCATATAACCGAGCTGTTTTTGTTTAAAGTTAAAATGAAATTGGTTGCAACTCAATCCTACAACACCTGGAATTTTTCTCATTCTTTTTAATTGGTTTAAAACAAAACTGACCCATGACACTTGTTCTAACATAACACCCTTAACACTTCTCACACTGAACATCAAAAGATTGGCATTTCACACATTTTCATGACTACATGATTGGTACAATCTATAAAAAATTCTCTGTCTTTCCAGCAACAGAGATGTCTAAGCATCTCCCTAAGTCTCTCTTTGAGACTCACTATTATTCGACTTAAACTCAAGTATTCGAAAGTT
>QEOT01122153.1:0-15714 GCA_003123785.1 Pterocarya stenoptera | reverse complement strand
CCATGTTGTCATCATCCCGGGTGTCTCGATTTCCGTGTGTGTCCGTACATGGAAGTTGGGGGCGCCACACTATTGTTGTGATCACAGTTGTTTAGTATGTCATTATGTATGAAATATGTTTTGAGTATTTGAGATATTTCAGTTTGGTGCATAGTATTGCTAAAGAAAAAAGAAATTATTTGCTGCGAGTATTACATAATGCTAGATGCATGTTAGGAATATTACATCTTATATGTCATGAACGGGGGCAGGTAACCTTATGTTGCATGTCTCGACGCTTCAAATGTCCGTCCAATCCCAAGCGGAATTTGGGGGCATCACACTAGAAAAATCTGAACTCTTGAGAAGCTACCCCATCCACTCCCATCCTCCTGCGCATCCACCTCCTTTACCTTCCCCAATGTTCCTCCAATATGTTCCTGTAACACCTTGCTCCTTCCTTTCTTCTTCTGACATAAGCAATTACGTCTGATGTGACAGTCCGCTCCTCTCTTCTAGTGTCTAAGAGCCTCGTTACACGTGCCAGATCCCAATGGCGTGTTTTTAAAGATACTACGTGATTTCTAAGATTAGTTTTGTGTTTTAAAGTTGTGTATTTTAAATAGAAGATTCCTATTATTATTTAACTAAAGAATAATTTAAATAACTCAATTATAACATCTTTGAAGAGCTCCAAAAATATTATAATTGTGGGAATCATTTTATATAAATGATTCCAGTTATTTAAAATATTATGTGATCTAAATAATGATGGAATCTTTAATTAATTTAATAGTTCTATTCTTTTAAATATTTTAAGTAAGACTTCATCATTTTATAAATGATGAAGGAATATTATTTTAAATAATATTCTAGCTTTATTTCTCTCAATGCTTTTAATTAAATAAATATTTATGTGTTTCTAAATCAGTGTTTAAGGGTCATCGTAGACCATTTTATAGACCCCCAGAAGTCTAGTTTTAGTATAAAACCCCAGCCCCTCTCTCTTTCTCCCTCACTTTTCCCTCCCCTCTCTCTCTCCTCTCTTTCTCCTTCGGCGTATGTAGTACACAGCCCCCTGCCGAATGCTCCACAGCCTAGCCCAGCGCCGCCCTGCGCCGGTGAGCCTCACCGCCCCCCAACTGGCTTCCCCTCCCTCCGGCGAGTCTCCCAGCACCGGCCTTGCCCCCTCACGTTCTCTCCTCCTCCTCCCTTGTTGGTGCAAGCCCGAACGGGCTTAGTAGCCACAGCGTCGCCGTGCGCCGTTCTCCTGTGCCACAACTCCTACAGCAGCCTCCCTTGCCACTGACCGGCCCCCTCCAGAGGCCTCAGCGCCTCCCATGCAGCCACCTCCCTCCACCATGCACGAGCACAACAAACCCATGCACGGGTTCACTATGGAGCCTCCTAGTGCCGCTGTGCGCGGCCATATCAGCCACCGGACACCACCATGAGACTCCTCAGGTCTCCCCCTTCCTCCCCTCATGAACCCATGACCGGATGTCCCCTCCTCCACTTCCCGGTGTTCCCACGGACACCGCACGGGTTTAGCCTCCCCCGCCGCCGTACGCCGCCACCCACGGCGAGTGACCACCCTCTCTGGCATCCTCAGACCACCATGAAGCCAACCGGACCACCCATGGCCCCGATCTGCCACCTACGGCCCCACACTCTCTCTCACTCTCCCACGGCTTCTCCTCCTCACAGTGCCTGGCCAGCCACCGTAGGCCACCATGCTGACCACCATCGAGCCTCCACGGCTCCACTAGAAACCTCCCCTAGCCTAACCCAAGCCCAAACCACCACTTTAAGTGGTGGGTAATCACTGCACGTGATGGACAGTCACTGCATGTGACTGACCGCCACTATACTCGGCGAGATCCGCTGTGATACGCTCCCTTTCTAGCATCACCAAGGCCATCTTAGGCCTTTCCAAGACTACACCTAGCTATTCAAACGCTTAAATAGCCACTGTACGCAGTGTAGCCACCCCGTACGTTCCTTTCGACGTTATCGCTGTGACGGATAGCGAGTGATGCACGGGTTATCCCGTCGATGATATAAATCCCTATCCCTCACTATTTATATTAAATGTTAGATGCTAGCTAGTTGACTAGGTTGTGGACTGTGCTGTTAGTATTATAGGTTGTGGACTATACTGCTAGTATTATAGGGTTCACCATGTAGTGGTGATGTGACGTGCTGTAGTGAAGTGTTGGGCGTAGTTGGGAAGTGTGGTGTGTAGTGTCGTGGACTGTGCTGTGAAGTGTGGTGGTAGTGTATGTGCCGTAGTAGTGGCATGGCCTAGTGCCGTGTAAGGAGTACATGTGGAGTGTACTCTATGTAGTGGAGCGATACACTGTATGGCTTGTATGCCATAGCGGTGACGTGGAGTAGTGTTGTGAATAGAGTACATGAGGAGTGTACTCCATGTGGTGAGACGACGCACCTTATGGCGTGTGTGCCATAGCGGTGACGTGGCGTAGTGTCGTGAATGGAGTACGCGAGGAGTGTACTCCATGTGGTGAGATAGTGCACCGTATGGCGTGTATGCCATAGCGGTGACGTGGCGGAGTGTTGTAAATGGAGTACACATGGAGTGTACTCCATGTTGGGAAACGATGCACAGTACGGCATGTGTGCTGTATTAGTGATATGACAGAGCGTCGTGAATGGAGTATACGCGTAGTATACTCCATGTAGTGGAGCGATACACAATATGGCTTGTATGCCATAGCGGTGACATGGAGTAGTGTTGTGAATGGAGTATGCGAGGAGTACTCCATATGGAGAGACGAAGCACCGTATGGCGTGTATGCCATATCGGTGATATGGCGTAGTACCGTGAAGGGAGTACACGTGGAATGTATTCTATATGGCAGAGTGATACACCATATGGCGTGTGCCATAATGGTAATGTGGCGTAGTTCTGTGAAGGGAGTACACGTGGAGTATACTCCATTGTAATGGAGTGACACACCATATGGCGTGAGTGCCATAGCGGTGATGTGGCGTAGTCCTGTGAAGGGAGTACATGAGGAGTGTACTCCATGAGCTGCAGCGATACACCATATGGCGTGTTGCGAAGATAAAGGTGATTGCATAGTTGATGGACGAAGAGCTTGATGTATGGTGTCAGGAACTGTGGAACAATGTCCCGAAATAGTTGTGAGATATGGCCTGTAGTCCAAGGTGACGAGTATCGCCATGTGACTGGCTTATGGCTAGAAATAAGTGCAAAGTGGCTAGAAGGTATCAGAGTAGCGCAGCGAAATCATGACTGGGCAACGTCACTAAGTGACGTGGTCGATTAAGAAGTCGTGCTAACGATGGGTGAAGAGTTAGCATAAGAGTAATGTAGTGGGAATGTGACGGGATGTCACGTTGTGACGGGAATACGTGAGGAACCGTACTTATGATAAGTGAGAAGTTGACGTATAGGTGACGTAGCGGAATGTGAAAAGTGACGTGACCAGGTCACGGTGTAGCTTGGGAACGGTCTTGAGCTATATGGCATGACGTAAGGTGGTGCAGTAAGTGCAGTCGTAGTGATATAGCTGTAGTCTACCTCGATGAGTGTTGCCGTGTAGTCGGCTTATGGCCAGGAGTTTGTGCTAAGTGGCCAAGAAGTATCAGAGCAGTGCAGTGGAAGCATGATTGGGCAACGTCATGAAGTGACGTGGTCAATCATGAAGCTGTGCTGTGATGGGTTAGGATGCATGTGAGGCGACGTGACAGGGTCACGGTATAGTTTGTGATTTAGTCTGGAGCTATGTGGCGTGATGTAAGGTGTGTTCATGGACAGAGTCCCATCGTGTCAAGTGTTGGGATGAATTGTCATGAGGTACAGCTAGCATGAAGAGTCGTGCTAGCCGGGTTATGAGAAGGTTGGTAACGGAGTATGGCGTTCAACATACGAGTCCGTGACCAATGTATTAAATGATGGTCTTAAGAGATAAAGGAGTAAGATACGTGTGTTATCTGGTTAGCGCACGTGCCAGATGGATTCACCATATGTAATGGGTAATCTGTCCTAAGCATGGTTACACGGTGCTCAAGCCTCAGAGTGGCTTGGATCCGTATAGTGCAGATGGATGATCATGAGAAGTAGAGTGAGCTAAGATACATGAGGGTAATGATGAGGGTACTGTCTAAGAATGGGATGCGTGACATAGTCAGTCTAAGTCATGCATCGGAACGTGGTTAATGAGAAGAATGAGATAGAGGTCTTATTGTCTTAATCCTAAAGTGAATCGTGGATTCACCCTAGCGAGTAAGCACTCGAAGTAGAACGTAAGATTAACGGAAGTAGAGACCGTAATGGGTCTCCAAGGCTTTTATCATAGTAAGGAACGTGAAAGAGCATGGGATAGAAAGAGAGTATTCTAAGTAAAGCATAGTTATATTTTTAGTTTAGCTATTTATGCACTAGATAGAGAATGACGTCGTAAGGTTATGTATGCATGCAGGTGCCATCTGACATGCGCATGAAAGGACTGCATGGTATGAAACTAGCATGGATTCCAGGTAAGTGTTACGTTCTTGCTCTTCTAGAGTTTTCTAAAAGTATACGAAAAAGAAAGAGAAACATTTTCTCCATGAAAGATGCTTTATGAAAAGGACACGAAAGATGTTTTTAAAGAAAAGCATGCTAAGTGTTGAAAGGTATACGTATGTACGGCCCCTCTATGAAAATCCCTTTTTACGCACCCAAAAGTATTAATTGTATGCATGTGAATGGATGACTATTCGAAGTATCTATTGTACATATTTTCTAAAGAAAAGAAAGGAAGCTTCAAGGCCCATGCCCCGAGCTTCAGATCAATGTTTAAAGAGATGCGAAGAAAGTGTTTTAAAACTGGTCCCTGAGAACCGATGTTAAGATGTCCCTAAGAACTGATGCTTTTAAACGAAAATAATGTTTTTTCATGAAAAGATGTTCTTCCCATGAAAGCATGAAAGGAAAAGAAAAGAAATGAAATGAATGCTCATGCCCATACAAATGAATGAATGAAAACCTCAACTCTTTAGAGCTGACATGAATGAAGGAAAGAAAGAACGGCATGTGGCATTAAATGAATGTATGAAACTACGTAACGGCCATATGAATGAATGGAAAGGGGTATCCAATGAATGAATGGGCAGATTGTAATGCTGGGCAGTAGTATCTGGTAGTGCACCCAGTGCTGCACCCTAACGGAAAGGGATTCCAACCCGTGGCCACGGGTGAATCCATCGGCCCAAAAGGCCGCTAACCCCAGCACGCGGGGCATAACGACATGCACCAACCTATGAAAGTGAAAGAAAAGAAAAGTAACTGTATGTATGAATGCACTGCATTCTTCAAGAAATGAAGCTAGTGATGGGGGAAACATTTGAAAGAAAAGAAAAGCATGTTTTAAGATGAAAGCCCCCGTTCACTGATGTTTTTAACGAAAGCATATATGCATGTACATATAGTATGTATGGAATGATGAATGCATGAATGAAAACCTATGTTGCTATATTTTAACGGTATGAAGTAATGCTTACTGAGTATTCGACTCATTTTAGTTTTTATGTGTATCCCTCTCCCCATAGGAAGCTAAATGGGTAGTACGCCCAGGAGGGACACAGCCAAATGGAAAGAGCACGAAAGTCTAGGCATGAAGGTTTTAAATGTACGAAAATGTCTTTTTATTTTAAAGAATTTTATTTCCCACTCCAAGATCCTTTTATTATAAAAGCACTTTTTATTTTATAACGTAGAGTCTTGCACCCTGGGAAGGATTGTAAAAGGTTTTAAATCAAACGGTAATTCCCGTCGTATTTTCTTAAATATTTTTCCAAAAAGGTCCACCCTAAGGACGGGCGTTACAGTTCCCCTCTTTCTTTTGTCATGCAAGATAAGGGTGAATTGTGGACCCTTACCCAGAATCTCTTGTAATAAAAAACTCACCCATTGCAATGGAGTATACCCCTCAAATTCCTTTAAAACTAGCAACTAATTATTGAAAAGCCAGGGTCTCCCTGCCCATATCCTTCACTTATCAGCTTGATTCTCGAAAATTATAGCAAAGACATTCAAACATACCTTCATAAATTTAGCTGCCTTGCTTATCCTCCATATTTTTGCCATTATTAACCCCAAAACCTCCCTGCTTATAATTTTTGTTAGCACACTTTCCCCGTCAAGCTTCTCTATTCTTTATTATTCAATTCTTCAGAGGCATTATCTTCGATCGCTATATCTAATATCTCCTCTTTCACAGCCTGAACCGCTTCCATTTTTCTTCTAGGTCATCCATTCTTCCTCTTAACTTCATCGTATTCTTCCTCTCTTCTGCTATAGCTACGTCACTGGAACCTTCTACAACCCCCTGACGTCGAGCCCTAGCTCAGAATCTACCTCTCACCTAACGCCTTGGACCACCATGAAATTCTCCTCAGCACCTTGGGCCACCCTTTTTCTATTATAACCATCACCACGTACCCCTACGCACACTCACACTCCACCCAATTTTCTAGAGAGAAAAAAGAGAGGAGACTAATTCCTTCATTTTATTAAAGAATAAAGAACTCTTGATCTATAACAAATCAATGTCCTACTTCTTTGAAATTGAGGTGAAGTAGCAATATAATGGAATTTTAAGATTTTAGAAAAATGGGGCAACCTTTTTTTTTTTTTTTTAAAGAGTTGGTGACCACCTGTCCAAGAGAGGCCCCTCCCCAAGTTTATTAAAAACCCTCACTTATGGCGGAGGAATACTGTGGTAAACCAAAGCACACAAGGGGTTACAAAAAAAAAATAGAAACATCCCTTGTGCCAACCAAATAACCAATAAACCAATGAAAAAATACAATGAATTATAAGCGTAAATAAGGTAATTCCCACTGATCCATACGTAATAGGCCTCAAATTTTACCAGATTGAAAATCAGCACCCATGATAATCCGATCAACATTCTACGCACCCCCCTTGGCTAAAAAGTCTGGCACCATGTTAGCTTCTCTATAAATATGACTAATAGAGCCTCTTAACATCCTTAGCAAAGTTTGTATTTCTTCCCCAAAATCCCACATATACCAGAAATTACAAACACCATTTTGGATCCATTGTACTACCACTTTAGAATCATATTCTATCAAAATATTAGTGAGTCCCAGTTGTTTAGCTAATCATAACCCATCAAGTAAAGCACATCCTTCCACTAAAGAGTTTGTAGTAACTCCATAGTACCTTGTAAAACCAACAATGGCTTTACCCTTAGCATCCTGAATTAATCCTCCCCCTCCTGTTGCACCAAGATTTCCCATGGAACAACCATCCACATTGAGTTTAAACATTCCTCTACTCGATTTTTTCCAAGTCTCCATTTTCGGAATTTTGGTAATCAATGGAGCCACAGGGCAATTTAACTCCTTCAGAATTTTCTCATCATTAACATGACTCTTCCTAAATTTTTGCTGTTGGGAAAAAATATCTACAAGTGAAACTTTACCCACACGAATAACATCATACCAATCAGACTTCAAATCCTCCATTCTAGCTACACACCGATTTCTCCATAAGGCCCAAGTGATCACTATAGGCAACATACCTCTGCAAAGGCCAACTTGGGTAGATGCCGACCCCCTTATCCACCAAAAATTCATACGACCTTGCCAAGAGTTGAAATGAAACAATCTAACACCCAACACATCAGCAAAATATTTCCAAACTTTCGAAGCTAATTCACCATTACACAACACATGTTCTATGGTTTCTTGTTAAGGAGAAATACAACAATGACATTTAGAAGCCATTGAAATGCCAAGCTAGTATACTAATCCTCTCATCTCCTGGTAAAGCTTCTCTCCGGGTTCACCAACATACAAACAATATTTTTTTTGGAACATATTTCTGCCATAGCCATTTACGCCAGGGACAACTATTCCCATGATCTCTGATTAACTCCCAAGCTGATTTAGTGGTAAAGCTCCCATCTACATTAGGCTGCCAAATACACATATCCTTTCCAGCCTATACGGATCCTCTCCAATGAATTATTTTTTGCACACACTCTTTGGAAACCAGTTCCTGTAATCTACCAATATCCCACCCAATCAGTGAGCAAACATCAGCCACGGTAAGCCGTGGGTTCCTTCTCACCTCTTGTGTCTCAAAGATAGCTCCATCTCCCAGCCAATTATCATACCAGAAATTAACATTGCCATGCCGAATTAGACTCTTGGAATGTTTAATGATAGTTGGTAAAACTGTCATTATACCCTTCCAAAATCTAGAACCTCTACCATTAGTCATCGCATATGCAGGGTGATAATTTGCCAAATATTTTGCTTTGAAAAATTTTGCCCATAAGGAATTACCATCCAACAACTTCCATGCAAATCTCATGAATAAGGACGTATGCACATCAACAAGGCTTCAAAATCCCAACCCACCTTCCTCAACCGGAAAACAAGTGTGCCGCCATGCCACCCATAGGTTCAAACAGCCGCATAGTAACTCTCCCCACATGTAACGGCACCCCTAAGTAATCACAAGGCCATTTACCTTCAGCAAATTGAGTAAGCTGCAACAACTCATTTTTCCTACCTGCAGGAATTTTTGATGAGAAGAAAATGAAAGACTTAGGATCACTAACCAATTGTCCCAAGATGATTTCATAGGTTGAAGAATAGTCATCAATTTCTGAACCGATCTCTTCCCTCCATTCGCAAAAATTAGAATGTTATCCGCATAGGACAAATGTGCAATTAACAACCCACCATGGTTAAAAGGTTTCACTTGCTCTTTCCGGAACTCCTCATTAATCATATGAGATAATAATTCTTGGGATAAAATGAATAAATAGGGTGATAAGGTATCACCTTGGTGCAAACCCCTTGACGGCTTGAAAAATCCCCTTATCGAACCATTTAACATCATGGAGCACATTGGAGATGAGATACAATTAAAAATGAGGTCCCTCCACTTTTTTGAGAATCCCAAACAAGTCAAAACAGCCAATAAGAATTTCCAATTGACTCTATCGTATGCTTTCGCCATGTCTATTTTCATCATGATATTCCCACCACCCGTCTTCTTATTAATACCCTGAATCAGCTCTTGTGCAAGAGCAATATTATCAAAAATATTCCTTCCTTTCAGAAAGGCTGATTGTTCAATAGAAATCACTTTACCCATAATCGGCAACAGTCTTGCCACCATGATTTTTGCCACTATCTTATACACAACCGAACACAAACTAATCGGACGAAACTTAGAGAAATTATCTGGTTTAGCCCACTTTTGGAAGCAAGACAATATTAGTAGCACCATAAAAATTCGTAAATGCCTTCTCCTCAAAAAATTCAACTACCATCAACAATAAATCTTCCTTCATAATTTCCCATGCATGTTGAAAAAAACTTGCTGAAAACCTATCAGGACGGCCTGGGCTACTGTCTTGCAGAATTGACCAAAGTGCTTCCTTTACCTCTTCCATCAGAGGAACCCTAATAAAGCTTCATTTTCTGCAGTTGAAACACTAGAATGGAGTAGCTCCATACCAGGATCCTGACTGTATACTGGCATTGTCGTTAAGAGATTTTGAAAATAAGTAATTGCCCCATCAAGAACAGCCTCCGATGACTCCAACACACTACCATCATCTAACTTCGTAAACTCCAAACTAATATACTTCTGTTTACATTTCACAGAAGTGTGAAAAAAAGTTGTATTTGCATCACCATCTGCCAACCATTTTATACTAGACTTTTGACAACGCATGGTTTCTTCTCTATGTAAATAATGAAGATGCCTTTGCTTGCAATTTAAATAATCAACTTCCATCTCCTAAGAATAACTAGAGATCAGCTGCTGTTCGAAATTCACTACCTCTTTCTCAATCTCCATAATATCGTTCTCCACATGGCCAAACACGTCAACGTTCCACTTTTTTAATAACTACACAACATTAATCAATTCGGAGACTTGGGATTAAGACAATTTGCCAATCTATATCAAAGCAATCCATCTCAACAAATGGAATATTAAGTATCAACATTTAGATATATCCCATGCATGTGAGAAAACAGTACAACCATTAAGACTAACATTATTAAAGGTCATGTGATATGTGTCAAGAGCCTTATGGCCTGATAGCATATGACCCGGTTTTCCAAATAGAAAACCTGAATTCGAAACCCCCCATCCCTTGTATGAAAAAGAAAAAGGGTGTAGGTAGCAAGTCATGTATGAGATCCCACATTGCTTGGAAATAAAAAGTTGTTGTGCATTATAATGTTTCAATAGGCTCCAATTATATTATTGACTAGTCATTTTGAAGTATAGGTCATGTGGCTTGCTCCTTCCATTGAGACATTATAAATGATATCAGAGCTTATTCCAACAAAAAATGTGAGACTTGAGCCGTGTGAGAAATTGTGTATCGAATCCCACTTGGATCACTAATAAATAATTGGACTATAGGCCATGTGGCTCTTTTTTTTTTATATCAAAGTTTGTGGACAAGGAAATCCCAGACTACGTAGTCAAGGTGGATAACAACACATTATGTCGGCAATTACAGCAAGCGGGAAAGGGAAAGCTAGCCCGTCAGGAACAGATAAGGGATGGGTGTTGTAGACTAAGGGTTTAGCTGGAGGTATGAGCATCGAAGATCTTTGGAGCCAGAAACTTGAGGCTGCCCAAAGTATATCTTTACGCTCTGATCTTCAGCGTAACTGAAACAGAATTTACAGCATTAATGGAGATTATTTCCACCATAAATGAAAAATGGAGGTTCTGCATATTTGCATGCTTCGTAGGCTCCATCATCCTGCTTTACTGTCTGAATCATGACCAAGACGGCGTAAACCTTTCGGCTTCGGGCAACATTGCTATATCCACGATATCATCCAATGACTCGGAGCAGCATTCAGCAGCTGACATGGCTTTCGCTGCTTCCGGAAATATTGCCATAACCATGACATCGTCCAACGACTCGAATCAACATCCAGCAGCTGACATGCAGTTCTTGCAACCATCGAACATAACAGAAAAGGGAACAAATGAAAACGAGAAGGAAGATAGCTGCAATATCTTTGATGGTAAATGGGTTTATGACCCAACGACAAGTCCTCCGTATCATGGATCACATTGTCCATTTCTTAGTGACCAAGTTAGTTGCCAAAGGAATGGCAGGCCAGATTTTGAATACGAAAATTGGAGCTGGGAAGCCAAGGGGTGTCATATTCCAAGGTAATAAATTAAAAGGATGCCGACTTTTATATATATATACACAGAGAGAGAGAGAGAGTCAGAGAGGGAGAGATAACGTCCATTTTTTTTAAGGCTGGATTTTTCAGGTTTAATGGAACAGACATGTTAGAGAGACTTAAAGGGAAGAGATTGATTATAGTTGGGGACTCCATCAACAGAAATCAATTTGAGTCTCTTGTTTGCCTTCTTTACTCTGCTATTCGTTCCTCGCATGCTGACGTTGATATGAAGGGACGCTCCAAGTTTTTTAGAGCGAAGGTAAGAGAGAACAGGACTTTCATATGCATTTCAGCCGCATCACTGTTGGTTATATTTCTTCATTGATCTAATAGCCTCACTATATCTAATAGCCAACGACCTTAACAACAGGAGTACAACTGTTCTGTGGAGTTCTATTGGAGCCCTTTTCTTGTGAAATTGAAACGAAAGCAAGAACTTGGTGGCCGAATTCTAAAGCTAGACAAACTTTCTGACTGGGAAAGGAGCTGTCGTGGTGCTAATATTATGCTATTTAACAGTGGTCATTGGTGGCTTCAAGGTGGGAGTTTCAAAAGGTAAGCTTTCTAGGTAATGTTTCGTGTCATTTTTCATGGTACGTACATAAATTGGGCCCTAGATATCGGGAATGAAATTTATATCTAATACGAGAGACCTGCAGGTGGGACTTGTTTCTATATAAGGGAAAAGTGGTGGAGGAGATGGAGATCCAATCAGCATTTGGGAAGGCAATGAAGACCTGGTCTCGTTGGATTGATCGCAACGTAGACATGACCACTACAAAGGTTTTTTTCCGAAGCTTCTCACCAGCACACCTTGGGAAGGAATGGTGCTACAATCAAACCCAACCCATCAAGGATGAGTCCCATGTAGCAAATGTTCCCAATCCATTTGTAGAGGTCATTGAGAAAACAATTGGACGCATGAGGACACCGGTGAGGTACTTGAACATCACAAAACTAACTCAGTATCGAAAAGATGCGCATACATCAGTTTACACAATAAGGCAAGGGAAGCTTCTTACGGCAATGCAACGAAGACAACCGGAGTCCTATGCTGATTGCAGCCACTGGTGTTTGCCTGGAGTTCCGGATACATGGAACAGACTGTTGTATGCATCTCTGGTCATGGACATTCTCCAATGACACATTCACCTTTGAGCTTTGGCTCTTTGGTTTAGAAATACATAAATTCAGAATGCTGCCCAATTAAGAATGAGGTTTGGTGAGAATTTAGATCAAGAACTTCGTTCTACTTTTTTATGCTAATTAAATTTAATTGTTTTTATACATTAATTATTTAAAAATTATTTTTTAGTTTTTTAGACATGAACTTATCGAATTTTTGTATCCAAGATTTGTTATTTTATCATTTTCAATAAACCATATGAATTGTCCATTTACTCTTTCATTAGTACTCGAGAGTAAAAAGGATTTCATTACCTTTGGTTTTAAAAATGTTATCTTAATTTGCATAAGCTATTGTCCCAACTATTGTTAACAAAGTTCTATGAAAATTAATGCATCTAAAAAATTTATTTTTATATTACTTAATGTTTCATTGTGAGTATTAGTTTTGTTCGCTGAAAATGTTTTAGCACCTTTAATTCTGAAAAATAAAAAGTCTAAACCTTCAATGCGATAATTTCATCAAGGTTTAGAAACTTCTAAACCATAATGATAGGCTATTAATTAACTCAAAGCAACGATCAAATAATGAGTTCCCTAATGTAGAAATACTGTTCACCCAACCCGACCTGAAATTGAGGATTCCAACCTAGCCCTATATATAATAGCACACTCTGACCAACTATTTTCAACACAAATTGTATTCTAGACAAAATCAGAATGGATAATAAGCGTAGAGGTGGTCATCCAAGATCTGTGACCGCTATGTAGGAATGTAACGCTTGTATTGATTCCTGTGGTTTTTTAGATTTGCCATTTTCAGGTAGTCGTTTTACATGGTGTAATGGACAAGGGGGTCAGGCGCAAAGTTAGGTGAGGCTGGATCATGCTTTGGTTAATTCTCAAGCCACAAAAAAAAAAAAAAAAAAAAGGCAATTGAGACAGATTATTTGTGGCGAGAATGACCATTTGAGACAAAAAAAAGACTTATTTTGGCAGTAATTAATCAATTTGGCAGCAAATAAGCAGTTTTCTTGTAGTGAGCATTGGTTACCTGGCCAGATGTTCATTTGAAATATTTGCAAAGAACTACTTTGGATCATGCTCATATGGTGATAAAGTTAGTTAAATCTTAGCTTTATGGTTTTCCTTAATTCAAATTCCAACAAATGTGGATGGAAAATGAATCGTTTATGGGGTTGATACAGAAGGTTTGGGAGGAGGAAGTGGGAGAGTTAAAAAGCATCAAAGGTAATTTGAGGGACTGGAATAAAAATGTGTTTGGGAAGACAAATGTGCATATTCGGGACTTGGAGCAACGGATTGAATGTCTGGAAATTGATTTACAAGAGGCATATTTTGATGAGGAGGAGCTGGATTTGGTTATGTCAAAGTTAGAGCTAGACACTTCGCTTTGACGTGTAGAAATAAAGCTACGACAGATAACCAAAGTGAGATGGCTTCATCAAGGGAAGGCTAGTCAGTACAAGAAAATAAGCCTTTTCCAGTGATTTTTAGATCGTTGCAAAAAATATTGCCGCAAATAATCACTGTTTGCGGTAATTTTTAAATTCGCCGCTAAATTTAAGCCTAGATTTGGAAAATGGGAGGGAGAAACTTTTTTGCAGCGACTTTTAGATCTTTTGTGGCGATTTTTGTTCGCCGAAAGAAACTAAGTACACTGTAGCGGCATTATTTCCATCGAATAGAAGAAATCGCTGCAAAAACATTTATTGTGGTGAAAATTGTCGCCAGAATATGTATTCTGCCGTTAATTAATATTTATTTTCGTCGACATGTGAAGCGCCGAAAGTAGCCTTTGTAGGAGACACTGTACAAAGATATTTGCGGCGAATTTTTGTCGCTACAAATGAGCAATCCCAACAATTTTTTCATTCGCTAAAAAAGAGATTTTGATATTTTGCGGCGACTGTTTGTATTTATTGCTACGATATTTTGTTGCCGCAAAAAGCTAATAAATTTTAATTCCCCCGCTAGTTTAATTTCCTCATTTCCCTCCCGTCTCCCCCCACTTCCCCCCTTTCTCTCCTCAATCCCTCTTCTCGCTCAAGCCTCCTCTACACACAACCCACGCCGCCGAGCACGACCCCGCCAGGCCAATTCCACCTCACCTCAATGGCCACCCGCTCCTTCTCCCCCAGCCCCCCTTCGATCTTTTTCCTTTTCCCCCCGGATCTGGCCTCTCCTCTCTCTCTCTTGGATTTCTCTACATCGCCACCACTAGGGGCGCGGTTCGCGACCACCCACAGCTCGACTCTGTCTTCAGTCCTCCGTTGAAGCGCCCCCCTTCTTCTCCACGCAAGGTCAAGTGACATAAACACGCTCTAGAGGTCTCTCTCTCTTTTTTTTCTTTTTTGTTTCGAAATAAACCGTCACCATTATCTGCACCCGATTCAGATTTTGTCCAAGTTTATATTGTGGGTTGTTGTCATTCGCTTATTTGTTAGAAACAAAGTCTGGGTTTTTTAAATGAAGAATTTTTGGGAGTTCTTTATTGATTCATGAAAAAAGATTTGTATTTCAAGTTGAATGTTGCGACTTTCTTTGGTTTAGGATTGATTCTTGTGTTCTTGATTGGTGGAAGTTGCTTTAGGACGTATTCTTGTGTTGCTTTGACTGGACGTTAGGTTTGTTGTGGAAGATGCCTTGTACTCGTCTACTTGCCTAATCTGTGTTGATAATTTTTGGGGAAGTTTTGGAGTTGCTGTGGGAGCTACTAGTGTTGTTGAAGAACTATGGATGGATCTGTGTTGATTATTTGGGATAAGCAAGCTGCAGATCAGTAAGTAGTAACCTAATTTTGTTTTCAAGAATCTGTTGGTGAAAAGGTGAAACAACCATGTTGAGTATGCTTTTTACATTCTGAAGCTTGTGAAAGCAGAAAGCTTATCTGCTTAGTAAGATATAAGAATCTATCTTTTGAACTTATTCAATTTTATTGTGAGAGTAGATTGATTTTTGGTCTTTCTGGCTTGCGGTAGGTTGCTAAGACTTCTCATAATCATTATACTTGCAGCAAATTGTCTTCAATTCTCAGTTTCTAACTTTCTGTAATTTTTTTCTAAGAAGTTTTTGCATTTCCCTCTTATTTTTTCCTCGCATCATGCTATCACAAGTAATATTGCTGAACCTTGGCCTAAATTTCTTCTTTTGCCATTAATTAGTAGCCTAGCTAAAGAATTAATTTGCACTGAAATGGAGGACCCCTTTTATCCATCAGTTTCTGTTTCTCAAGGATTTGAGACCTATAAATGGAGGACCATGGAATCATTTGAATCATTTAAAATGGGTATTGATAAAAGAGCTTAAAGCACACATTACAAATAAAGTCAGTTGTACCAG
>QEOT01122152.1:0-22344 GCA_003123785.1 Pterocarya stenoptera | reverse complement strand
CAAGTCTCGTCCTATAGCTCTATCTTCATAAATTTTCTCACTTGTGATGGTTTAAAAACATAAAACAAATTAAAATGAGTCGTATACTCAATAAGAAACTCATCACAACGTAAACATACTCAATATAATATTTTTCATAAAACATATGCTTATAACATGCATGACTTATTTTTCTAGTCCATGCACTTAACGTTGTGTGCAAGGTTGTGCACCGGCCCCACATCCTATAGTCACAAGGGGAACCGCTAATAATATCCTAGTATATTATGGTGGACCACACTTAGGTTCATGGCTTGTATATCCACCCATAAAATCGTATTAGTACCATGCATTTAAATAACCATTTTATTAGTTGTTCTGAGCTTATCTTACGCTTTAACTTATGAAAGCTTAAGGCTTCGTTTGGATGTACAACTCATCCCAACTCATCTCAACTCATCATTACACCTTTTTCAAATTCCAATATAAAATATAATAAACAATTCAACTTTTTCAAATCTCAAAATAATTTTAACATTAAAAAATAATATTCTAACAATATTTTATTATCTCAACTCAACTCAACTCAACTCACTTCCACATCTAAACCCACCCTAAGTGTTTTATGCAACATAAGATGAATGAGATGCATAATACATATATAATTATAATATAAGGAATGAAACATGATCATGAATTATGAAGAATGACGTGTTTGCAGATATCATAACATGCGTGATACATAAATATTGGCTTCCAAAGAATTGACTTTAATAGTAATATATAATTAGCTACTGTGTGTTAATCTTAATTTATGACCAAACTATTTATCTTATAGCCCTAATCCAACATTCCCGGCATGTAATCAATCACCTATAAAATAGGCACGTAATATGTATAAGTTTCTAATTAAATACATATTTTGTAATTAAAACTTAATATACTAAAATAATCTATTTTTTTCTAAAAATCGAAAATCCTCATTTTAACCCAAAAAATAGTCTAATTTTCGTGGGCCCGAATTCTCATAAATCCATATTCTCCATTAAACCCATAAAACCCATAAAACATAACAAATTAACAATTAACATAACTACAAGCCCATAAGCCCGAAATAAAATTTAAGCCCAATGTGAAAACAAGCTGAACGTGTAAAGAGGCTCCTAATGGCTACTGCTATGACATATGGACCAAGGGATAGTAATGTAATTTTGTCTCAAAAGGCATTTAAGGCCATCTTGGATTGAGGAGTGATCTCAACTCATTTGATCATTATAACTTTATCAAATTCACACACAAAATATAATAAACAATTCAACATTTTCAAATCTTTAAACAATAATAATAGTATTTGAATCTGGATTAAAAATCTCAGAATATGACATTCTTGCATAATTTAAAGAAAATAAATTTAATCAACTAACTAATCATATAATTTAATTAAAAATAAATTCAATTTTATAAAAATTGTCATTCTTTTGCCCTTTGAGTTAATTTTTATAAAATTAAATTTATTTTTAATTAAATTACATGATTAGTTGGTTGATTAAATTTATTTATTTTTAAATTATACAAGAAAGTCATGTTCTGAGATTTTTAATCCAGATTCAAAGAATAAAAGGAAAAAAAATAACTAAGCAGTAAAAGAAGTGTAATGGTGGTATCAATATTACCCAATTGTTAAATGGGAGAGGGTGCATTCCTTGGGTTGCTAGAGACACATGAGAGCAGATCAACAAGGTCAAAAGCTCCAGTGACTTTTTCACAAAGGGATCCCACAAAAGTAAACACATAAACTAACATGACTTGACGTGATATATTAGATTGTAAAATTAATTTTATTGTAAACCATATGTTTATAGATTTAATTTTATAAAATCTTTTTGTAATTATAGTACTTTTTTTTTTCTAGAAATGATGTGTTTAGAGAAGTAAACTAGTGGTGGATTACTTAGCCAACTTGGGCACAAATGGAACATCCCAGCTTTCAACAGTTAGTGTATTTTTTTAATAGTTCGTAGAATTTCTTCGATGATTCTAATCGATTTCAACCAATTTAATTTCGTTTTTTTTTGTATTTGAGAAATGATTTTTTTTTAATTTCTTGTACGAGAATATAATATAATTAAATATTGTTATAATTTTAGCCCTCTCACAAACAAATACTCAAAAAATCAAATTAATGTAACTGATTGTAATATGCAATTATTCTTGAATATTATACAACCAAATAACCAAGAAATTAAATGATTAATGTGATTGGTTTAGTTCTCTACTTTAAACACATTAGAAATCCGAAATTACAGTGTATACTCATGCAAGATCAAAATAAAAGTAAGAATAATAAAATAAATGCAAAATCAACACAAGAAATTATGTGGTTCGACCCTAATGGTTTACATTCACGGCAGAAACAGTCTAGAAATCTTTATTATTGAAGAATGCATCAAAACTTGAGTTTACAAATCACTTACAACCATTGATCACTGCACAAAATATGGATTGGCTTCCTCGTATTATCCTCTAACGAAACCACACCATAAAAACACACTTGATCATCTCCTCAAGCTTCAATTTGATCTTGATAAAACTAGGGTTTGAAAAATCTGTCTGTTTCTCTCTCGGAATCGCGACCTCAAAAAAGAAAGGTAAAGTTGCTTTTTGATTTTGCACGTTTTGATTCCCGCATGCGCCTTTATATACAAAGATATAATTACAAGTTTGCCATTACTTACATATTACAAAACTACCATTAACCTGTTTATAAAAATACCATTGAAAATACAAATACATTAAAAACGACAATGTCGTTATAAGGTAATGCTTGACATCTTCAACAAATATGTATTAACCTTTTCATCTATATATTCAATAACAAATAATCTTCACAACCTCCTACTATTCACCACACTCCACACTCCACCCTTTTTTTTTTAATTTTTTTTTTAATTTTTTTTATCAAATATTTTTTATATGAATAGTGAATAAAAAATTTGAAATAGTTTTAAAAAAATAAATTCAAAATTTTTTTTTTTAAAAAATATTAAAAAATGTGGAGTGTAGGTGAATAGTAGGAGGTTGTGTAGCAAAACCCATTCAATAATAATGGTAGAAATTGAAAGACAAGAGTAATGCTACTCATTATCTCAACTTCCATCATCCTCTCATCATTCTATGATGTGGTATTAGATGATTGAAGATTATTTATTATATTTCACTTGTGAGCCTATCATCTAATGCCGCATTATGAGATGATTGGAGGATGATAGAAGTTGGGATGATGAATAGATTTTTTCTTATATTAAATTTGTAATTATGCACAAAATACCACAATTTTCATGTACTTGTAACTTAATAACGTTTATCTTTTTCATATAAGAGAATATTAGAGGCAATAAACTAAAGACAATTGAAATCAAATACATCAATTGCATGCTTCTTGAAACTATTTAGATTCACATTATTTCTTATTGAATCATTTTATATGTTTTTAATATATTTTACAAACCCTAAAATAATCGATATAAAATTATTTTAAATTATTCTATTCAATTCGGGATTCAATAAATTAACTATTTCCTGATCTTTAATATAATTCTTATATTTTATGCTTTGCTTAAAATATGGGTACACGTGTATTAATAAATGTATATTACAAGAAAAGTTCTTATAGGGTGACAATGTCAACCGTGGTGTGCGAAAGCGAAAATTTGGATTGACCGCGCCGACAGTTCAAAAGAAAAGAAAGAGCCTCGAGGCTCGGGCTTTGTCCTTTCGAGCGAGCCCGAGGCTCGGACAACTTCGAACCTGAAACCATCTCTGTCTAGTGTCTCCGAGCAAAGACGTCTTTTTAAAATTTAATAATTCTTTTATTTAATTTATTTTTATCATATTTTATACTTCTATTAATTAAATATTAATAATAATTATATTATAATTAAATTAATATTAAAAAATTATATTTTTAAAAGTTATTTAATTCTAATAACAAAAGATATTTAATCTCATTTAAATTTCTATCTAAATTTTTTAATTACAAACTAAATAATATTTTTATTTAGAGTGAGAAATTAATATTTTAATATTTATTTAGAGTGATAAATTAATATTTAATAAATCAATTGTAATTCTTTATCTTTAATCAACTACTGTAGTAAAAATTTAAATTATTTTAAATTTATCTAATTAAATATGAGATATTTTTTTATATTAATTATGTAAATTTTAACCAACCTACTTATCTGACCAATCAAACGAGAATATTCTAAAAAAATTTTTTTAGGAGAAATCACTGTTGGCAGTAATCATTTTTGCACATAATATATAGTTTCATCCAGACCGTCTATCTCTTAAAAATAAAATTATGAAAAAAAAAAAAAGAGAAAAAGGCACACAACAAATATTAAATATACACTACTATAATAACTTATCCACAGCACTACCCAATTCTAAAACACCGGTACAGACAAAACATGATACTCTCGTATGTAATTTATTTATCTATTTTTATTTAGGTTGTGTTTGGACAACGAGAAGTGTTGAGAAGTGTTGAGAAATGTTGTAAATAGTTGTGAGTAGAGATTGGAGTGGATTTGTGGGTCCCATTGAGAGTAGTTTGAGTTGTTTGGATGTATGAAGTATGTTGAGTTGTTGACTTTTGAGTAAGTAGTTGAAAAAGGTGTGGGTCCATCAATGATTGATTTTTTTTAATGATGATGGAATGATGATTTTATTTATATATAATAATAATAAATATTATAGTGATTTTTTTTATTTTATTTTTATATAATAGTGATAAATATTATAGTAATTTTATTTTGTGTAATAGTAATAAATATTATAGTTACAATATTATATATATAATAGTGATAAATATTATTGTGATTTTATTTAATAGTTATATAAAATATTAATAAATATTATAGTGAATAGTTGAGGAAGAAGGGATATGGGATTGTCGAATCATGAACAGAGAGAGAGAGAAGAAGGCTGTGATGGAGTTTGTCTGCACGTGCTACATAAACAATAATTATATACTATTCCTGACATGTAAACAGTAGGAGTGTAAGAAGAGTGTTAAATGGTTTAAAAATACTTTATTTAGATGTAGAGATATCTTCAATCGTACGAGAGTAGCTTGAAGTAGTTGAGAACTTTTCAATGTCCAAACATAGCCTTAGTTACAGGAAAAAAAAAATCCGAAATCTCGAAGGCTGTTACGGTTGGCTCCTGGACGCTACTGATTCGCCTTCCATTTCTTGATCGTCTGATGGCATCTGAGGCCGAATCTGTGCCATGAGATTATGCATTAATGCTTCTGAAGTAGCTTTAAGCTCAAGACGGCGACGTAGAGAGGAAGAGGAAATAAGACAAAACCCGGAAGCTCATTCATTTTCGGTGTCGGAAGCAGTTTCTGGAAATGGGTTCGGCTCACAATCTGGTATTTCGCCCTCTCTCTCTCTCTCTCTCAATAACTCAAGTTTTTCGATCATTTTTCTCGGCAACCAATGAATTAAGTGGGTTGGTTTTGTTAAGCAACGTTTTGCTAGTGAAATCTGCATGGTTTTCCTCGAGTTTTGGATCAGCTTTTTGAGTGTATTTTTCTTTGAGTTTGAATTTTCCCGATGAGAATACAAAGCCGAGTTTTTGAAATCAGCGTAAGTTCTAATTTCTGAGGGTATACTTTCACGGACCCATTTATTGCCTCACCCTCGCTAACTAATGGTTTATTTGGTGAGGTTGACAGGCTTTTTGGAGTGAATCTCTATCTAACATTCTCCCTCTCTCAAGAAGTTGATTAGGTGGGGACATGTATGTGTCGTATTTGAAAACAGATGAGCTTTATCTTCTTGGAGTAGATTTTCCCAGAAAGAAAAAAAAAATAATATTATGTATCAGTTTTTCCAGAGAAAATGATGAAATAGTATGGAGATAGATTCGAATTGGCAATCTTTGGGATTTTTTAGATGAGCTACTTCAAGAGCTTGAGGGCTTAAGTTCATCAATTTCGGAAAGGAAATCAAGCTGCGGATTTCCTTGCGAGAAGTGGGGAAGCGGGCCAGCTGGGTACGTATGGTGTGGATGATCCACTACTGCAAGACGTTTGCGGGGCATTGTTAGACTGGGTAGAGTGGGGTTGCCGGCAATTAGAGGGGGCGCAAGTCTATTGTAGTCGTTGGTTGGTTCTGCATGGAGTTTTTTCATTTTTCGCTCGAGCTTTCCACTCAGTCCTGCATGTAGTCCAGTGTAGTTATTGAGTTTGTTTTTGTGGTTTTCTTGTAAGCACGTTGATGAGTTGCCTTGTTTTCACGGTACTCCTCCGCAGTAAGCAAGCGGCCTATTTAATAATAGTTGAGAATGGGTCATTACTGAACATATGGTGCTGACTTTTTTCTTTTTAAGGAGAAAAAAATTCAAATTGGCATCAAATTTGTGATTTTTATTTTTCAGTTAAAATTTGTCAAATCCGTTTCAGTGCTTTGGAGGTCACCGGTCCTTCAAATATTTATTTGTTTTTCTGTAATCTTTTAAAAACCTCACGTGTGTAGACCGCTCAAATTAATGCACACCTACCGTTTTTACATGCAGATACGTGGAACATAATGGATTGCACTGCAAGTGGATCACCATTCCCTGGTCCTTAGGACTTGATTCGTTGTATGGCCTTTATCAACAAATCCACCGCCACTATTCGATACCCAAAAGAAAAATCTCATAATCCTCATGTCAATTTTGGAGGAGAAGCCATCGTCTTCTTCGTCATGGCTGGCATCGGAGGCTACGTCGATGATACCGGCTGGAGAGATTGATCCTTTGTTGAAGGAATTGAATGAGAAGAAGCAGAGCTTCCGACGGAACGTGGTTTCGTTGGCAGCGGAGTTGAAGGAGGTTCGGACCCGCTTAACATCTCAGGAGCAATCATATGCTTTAGAAACTCGAACAAGACAGGCATGGCATCTTGAGATTCTGGGTTCTTTTTCAAATATTGTGTGCATGTGGTTTGAATCTTTAAAGTCATTGATTAGTTTCGTCTGTAGTGTTTTTGTTTGTGGGGTCATGATTTGGATTTGTAGTTATTCTGCTTTGATCTGAGTTGTTGTCGTGGGTATGTTTTCGCAGGAAGCAGAGGCAAAAGCTAAGAAAATGGAGGAAGAAATTGGTAGATTGGAGAAGAAATTGGAAGAGAGGAATGCGAAGCTTCAGGCATCGGCATCTACTGCTGAGAAGGTTCCCTCTCATATCTTCGTCGTCAGCTTCTTAATTTTGTGATTAAATTAATTTAAGATGTTTTAGCTTTTTTGTTCGAATCCCTCGAACTTAGGCCATCATCGCTAATTAATGTCATTTTGCTTTCTTTCCTGAGTTGATGCTGTGCATTATTTATTTGTTTTTTCCCATCTTGCTACTTCGATGTAATAAGATATGCCACACATCTTATGCGTATCCATTCAGATGCCCTTTGGCTTTTTCCTCTTTGCTTTTTCGGTGGAGCCCTCTTCAACTTTATAATAAAAATAACTTTACAATCTGATAAACTATAACAAACCACATCAATTTGTAGAATTATTTTATATAATTACTTTGTAGCTAGAGTGTTTCTCTTATATTAATGTTTCCCTTTCCCATTTTTTGTATCTAGGATGGTCTTTTCTGAACGTGAGATTTGACTCTTGTTTTCTGTGCTGTGATTGTCACCCTTTTTTTTTTTCTTTTTTTTCTTTTTTTTTAGTTTTTAGTTTCTTAGAAAAGGACATAATATGGTGATTTTCCTTCTCTCTTTATGTTTTAGCAGTGGAGAAAGCTATGTAGACTTCCTCACCATCTCTAGAGGAAAAACTGTTATAGACTACTTGAAAATGCATTAATAACTGAAGTTTAAGGCAATAAGTTCAACTGGCCAATTTTATAAAGCTAATGGTTAATCATTTGCTTGAGGACAAGCAAGTATTGGTGGTGATTCAGTATATACACAGTTGCCATTTTATCCTGCGTATTAAACATTTGCTAATGAAATTAAGGTGGACAAAAATGATGTGTGGAATGGTCTTGAAAGCTGGACAAAAAACTGACGGTATTTTGCTGTCAACTTATTAGCCACAATAGCAAGTATAAAGTGTTGAAATCTGAGAAAAATCCACTTCTTTAGTGCTGAAACATTGCTATATCTAATATCTTCTACTCAGAAAGAAAAGTTCATCTGAGCTTTAGCCTTTCTAGATGTCTCTCTATTGCAAAAGAAAATTGAACTCATTCGATATGTAAGAATTGTTTTAACTCAAATAATTATGTAGTCATTTGACCATTGACTTTAATATGTTTCTTCCTGTAACCAAACAAATTCAGTAAATATTTAAAACAATATGCCCTAACTATTTAAGATTCTTGTTAAGATTGTAAGATTTATGATCTAGATTAGGATTGTAATAACTATGTTGCAGAGTATATCTTAAGGGCATGGATTTCTTAACGATTGAATTTAATATTATGGGTATTAAGTGATTTAGTTATTGTTCAATATCATTTATCATATTTGAATATCTTTAGCAGTATTCTTGCTTTTGCAATGCAATCACATTCATTTTGTTGTGTTCTACTTAACCTTGGTTGTTTCTCATCATCCCGGGACTCTGTAATCCTAATTATAAACTTGATGGGATGCAGTGTCTCAAGGAGATGGATGACCTTAGATCACAGCTTTCAGCCACTCGAGCAATTGCAAATTCCAGTGCTGCATCAGCTCAATCAGCACGGCTCCAGTGTTTAGCCCTTGTAAAGGAATTAGAGGAAAAGAATGGTTCACTGAAAGAACATGAGGATCGTGTAACTACATTAGGAGAGCAATTGGATAACTTACAGAGGGATATTCAAGCCAGGGAATCTTCCCAAAAGCAACTGAAAGATGAAGTGTGGAAAATTGAAAACGATATTATGCAAGCTGTGGCAAAAGCTGGAGCAAGCAAGGATTGTGAACTGAGGAAATTATTAAATGAGGTTTCTCCAAAGAATTTCGAGAAGATTAATAAGCTTTTGATTTTTAAGGATGAAGAAATAGCAAAACTGAAGGATGAAATTAAGATAATGTCTGCTCACTGGAAACATAAGGCCAAGGAGTTGGAGTCACAGGTACATTCACCTTCAGTCTCTCCTGTTATCTACTCTGTTCAACTGCCAACTATTTTAGTGCTTCACTTCTTTGAGGTTCCCAATTCTTCTTTGTTTATGCATTTCAACCTGTTTTGAGGAGCAGTTAGAGAAGCAACGGCGAGCTGATCAGGAACTGAAAAAGAGGGTGTTGAAGTTGGAATTCTGCCTCCAGGAAGCTCGTTCCCAGACACGAAAGCTCCAAAGGGTAAACTTGATGCAGTTTGTTCAATCTTCAAACTTTGCATTACAAACCATATGAATAGAAGTTAATTATACAGCTGTCTGCACAACATATGGGTTTCTCATCCACTAGATGAATCACACTGTTGTAATTTGCTAGAGGCCTTGTCTGTGTTATAGTGAGAGCCACTTTGGTTAGGTCCTATTTAATTAAATGGCTGCATTCATTACGGTGTAAGTGGCCTCTGATATGCATCTTCTTGTAGAAAGTGCCATGGTTGAATGCTGCAGCCTTTTTTAACCCTGATGATTGAGACCATACTTTTGTTAGGCCAGTTCATCATTATTTTAGTTTTGAGCAACTTAAAAACATGCAAGTTGCTTGAGCTCTTAAATTTATCCCACATTCATAAATTTTAGTCCTATCCTCTCCAAAACTTTCATATCTTATACCTCTCTACTTATGGATATGCTTTTATCACTAATCTCTACCCCTCATCAGATGGGAGAGAGAAGGGACAAAGCCCTAAAAGAATTCAGAGACCAGTTAGCAGCAAAACAACAAAGTGCAACCATGAGTGCTGAAGAACAAAATTTCTGGGAAACCTCTGGCTTCAAGATTGTTGTTTCAATGTCGATGTTGATCTTGGTGGTATTTTCAAAAAGATGAAATCATTTGCTACCCAGTTCTTGTGTATAAAAAATCTGATAGTTTTATTTTATTTTGGGTATGAGGAAAGCTACAGAGGCCCTCTTTCCTTGTAGAAATGCTAATTTTAAAGGTACTGCTATGCAATTTTAGCCTAGATTGTTGTTCTTACCGTTACTTCTACATCACATTAGTTGTGCTCACAATTGAAACTTTGTTTGGAATTCTCTTCGTTGAGGGATCCATTTTAATTGATTTGTTAGGTTAATTTTTCTTGTAGTGGTTCATTTGCTGCCAAGCATGATATGGACCAACAGCTGTCAATTTTGGCCAGTTCTAGTATGGTATGTTTGTTCTTGAAATGTCTACTCTTGAATAATTTGCGTCACTCCATTGGTCATTGTAATTGATTTTAATGGAATGAGCTTCTATGAATTTCTTGTATCGCTGAACTAGCACACTTAGGTGATGTTCTTGTATATGTCCCGTATACCTGGGCTTTTGCCTATTCTTAATATCAATAAATTTTTGTTTGCCAATCAAAAATAAATTACATCACTCCTACAATAAGTGATTCGCTTGCCAACAGTATCTCAATGTTAAAGCCAATATATATATATATATATTTATATATAGAAGTATAATTGGCATCCAATGCATTAAGGACCTATTTAGTGGCCCTACTAAATTAGCACTAATAGTATAGTAGAAATTTTCTTTGAAACAATCAATACTCATGACACACAACGGTTTAATTTTACTTTTTAATTTCTTCATGGACATATACGATATGCTTTTTGACTAATTGTTGTACTCATCATACCTACTAAATTCTAAAATCATTTAAGCTTGTCTGAGCAACATCATGCACAAAATATATATTCTTCACAACTAAAGTATATACAGGATCAATAACCACCACTACACCATCCAATTTTATTGCCTGAAGTCATAGTTTTCTCATAGAAGATAATGCTATATACAGAAGTTATGATTAAGTTTTAACTGTAAATGTTAGCTTAGCAGCAGACATGTTGGTGGCCCAGGTAAGCTGATATAAAGCCAGAAAAAATCTTAGCACTATGTTAGTCTATAGTTCTGCATTGTTTAACTTACCTCTAATTTCTGTCCTGCATATATGGATCTGTACACAACTTGAACAGCCATTCAATCATATGATTTGCTAGTGAAGAAATGACATCTAGAGCCATTGATGTGCTTGGAGAAGTAGCAGCTCTACATGTCCAGAACTATTTTTGTGGTAACAAAGGACGTTACCAGAACAATACAACCAATAAAGGGTTGCAAACCAGATGAAAAAGATGTTGATGAGTTGACAGGAGGGCTTAAATTTGGCATTATACCTGAAGCTGGATCACCTGTGTTGAACACTGTAGGAGGACTGGAGCTGCAAGTGGATATGACAAAAAAGAAACACGTTCAAGGTCATTCTTCAGGAATTGTAGTAATGAAGATTCTGAATAGATTTGAGTTGTGATAACAAAAGTTACCTTGATACACCTGCCCCTGGCGCTGTTGGAGTTGTTGTCGGTGTTGGAGTTGCCGTTGTTGGTGATGATGAGGATAATGGCAATGATGATGCTGATGATGATAGGTAAATGCAAGAACCAGTGCCTATTTATAATCAAAATGGTCTCAGGTATGATTTCAATTTTGTGAAGCACAGACATTAGTTGTATTCTAAAGATATAAAAGATCAAATGATCGATGAAACTGAGGGAGGCCCTTACTTGGATTTTCATTGACTATGGCTGCAGTCCCTTCAAAATCACAGCTAGTTGGCCCTGGATTCTTCTGATAATAGCAGTTGAATGCATATGAGGCATGGTTTTGAAGTGTATTTGGATCGAAACAACTCCCACCCTGCTGGATTTGTGAACAGTCTGCACCTCCCATTCCGCATGCATAGTCCAGTGCTGCCTGAAGTGCTGCCTCCAACGCTCCAGTCTTGGCCACACACCAGCTTTGTCCTGGAATTGCTGGAGCATTTGTTGTTGTGGGAGGTACCTCAGGGTTTATGACGGGAACAGCTCCTGGTGGGGCTGGATAAGTTGTTACAGGGTTAGTTACTGGTTGTGCCCCTGGGACCGTGCTAGGAGTTGTTACCGGGTTGGTGATTGGTACTGGTGAGTTTGGAGGATTTGTGGAGGGTATTGTGACCGGCGTGGCTGAGGGAACTGTTAATGGTGTGGAACCGGGATTGGCTGGTGTAATTGTGACAGGGTTAGTAGCAGGAACGGTGACAATGGTTGGTGTGGGGTTATCTGGAGTGGTGATGACTGGGGGTGTTGATATTGGACTTGTGGGAAAGACTGTTGGTGGGTTGATAGCGTCATGTAAAATTGTTGTGAGGTGGGATTTGCTAATAAGTTCTCTATGGGAAGAAGGAAAGATCTCTTCCTCTCCCCTTTTAAGCCCTCTCTGCAATAAATCATCCATAGATAATACTTCTATATAAAACCCAACTATCTGCTTTAATAGCTGAGTGTTGTTTTCTAATGACTTGAAAACCTTATCACTGAATTGAGCTACTTCTGTTGCACTCAGAACGGGAGTGCTCTTGATGGCTAGAACCACTGGAACCTCATTGTGAGGAAGAAGATAACTGGTAAGGATGGCTTTTTCAATCATAGACTGCACAAACTGATGTCCCATGCTCAAGTGCATATCAATACTGGTTTCAATCATGACATAAGATCCAGTTTTCTTAATAAAACCACAAATCCTATGCAGGTCTCTTTTCTGTGTTTGATTCAATTTCTCTAAGATTGACATTGAAAATGCTACCGAGACCCTAACTTGGCTTTCCAGATGAAGATTACTCAGGGCTGATTGGATTGATTGTAAGGTTGATAAAAGCATTAATAGCTCACTTTGTACCGAACCGTCATTGCCACTACTGACTATGATGCTATTGATGTTCACATGTGGAAGAAAGAGCATTACATGGCTCTTCAGCCATGAAACAACAGATGATTGTGAATTCAACAAATTCTCAAGTAGGCTTTTACTTAAGTAGAGATCAACAGATCCGCCAGAGTCAGATAGAGTATTTGAAACCTTTTTATCTGCTACAAAAACCTGGATATGAGACGGGGTGACATTGTTCAGCTTGGGGAACAATATTGTTCTAGCAGGTGATGAAGCTGCAGTGCCTCTTGCATGATCGGAGAAACCCACCAGAGTTCCTGTACCTTAGGAAAGAAATTCAAATTCTTGGCAGTTAGTCACAAATCTAAGCAGCTGCAATGTACTGATGCAGAAGGGGAAAAGAACAGATAATGCAGCTTCACGAAAATTACAGGGCTAGTAATCAAAGCGGTTTTTTAGCAAAATGGAAATTATTTACTTGGTGATTGTTATTATATTGAGCTACTTTCACAAACCCCCAGCAACTGTGATGGTTTCAGAAAATTGCAGGAAAAAAAAAACACTCACCAGAAGAACAGACAGTGAGGAGAGACAGAAAGAGGAAGAAGCATTTAGCAGCTCCTTCGGCCATATTAATGAGAGACGCCTCTGGGTACTGGGAAGATGCCGACTGATTGTCAGTGTGATGCATATAATGGCGATTCTGTAAGGACAATGCAGATCGAATTATAATAAAAGACGTTCGAGAGGATGATGGGGGAGCGGAAAGAGTTGTAGATAAAGGTGAACAAGAAAATGTGAAAAAAGTGATAAAGAAAGATGACCAAAGTTGTAATGATAAGGAAAAGATGTTGCTTTGTGACGAAGGATGGAGTTGGAGATGTTCTGTTGTGTCTGATAGCAGTAGAAAGACTCGATCAAACCTGCTTTTTTGCATCTATATCTTTCCCCAAAGCCGTAATCTAAAATTCTAAAAGCAGCCTGATTTGGCAAATGGTTTAACATGTGCAAATGGATGTACAAACCCATGCATCAGAGTAAGGTGTCATGGTTATTCCAACTACATCGCCTTTTGCATTCCCATTGGCCCATGTATTGGTGTCAAATATAATGATAAAATAGTCGTAGATAAAAAATTATAATTTTAAAGATAATAGGCAAAAGGGTAATACCACAAATAAAGGAAATTATCATATATAAGTCCTAGTATTTAATTGTCATGCATCAATTGTCCAAAATAACTTCAAAAATTAAAAAATGCAAACACATTTTTGCTATCTTCTTTTCCTAAAAACAGGGAAAACAAAAATACAAAGAGTATTATGAATTTAATATATATATATAAATATATATTAATAGAGCTTAAAGTTGCTAGGTCTGGACTGGAGAAACCAACCGCATTGAACCGAGACGAGACCAGTCTGTCTCGGTCCATGAAATAGAAAACCGAAAGTATGCATTTTATATATATTATTTATTAATAATTATATAATTAATTATGTAATCTTCATCTAACATATCACCATTTACAGTATAAAATTTTAAATATGTAATTACAAATTAATATTCTATTAATTAACTAATGTATATTATCAATAAACCTATCACCAATTCATCATTAACTAATTATTAACATCTACATCTATGATCTAATTAAAGTTATTAGATAATTTTTTTGTAAAATACCTAAGTTGCAAGTAAATATAAAAGCATGTATGGATGGGGACCAATGGATAATTCAATTATTTATGCTTCATATACAAAATATAAAAAATTTAATATAGCTCATTATGCATTAACTTTCATAATACATTGACATACTCTAAATTAGTAACAAATTAGCAATTAACATGATCAACACAATTATAATTAATTATTTTTTAATGAGTTACTTACATAATCTACATTAACAATTCACTTAATTTTAATTTAGTAATTTAAATAAATTTTTTTATTAATTTATTTGAAAAAAAAAAGAAAAAATAATTGAGCCGAACTGAACGAACCGACCGGATTGATAGCTATCGATCCAGTTTGGTCCCTATGGATGTTCGGTCTGGAGAAAATTGACATTGGACTGGTCTGGACCGACCGTTTTACAACCCTATATATATATATTTTTAGAAGATAACAGTATCTCAAGTTTATTGATAACTTTCACTTGCGGTAGAGGAAAATCGTGATTACAAACAGACACCTATGGGTTACAAAATAATCTTAAATGACCAAAACTCAGGCACAAAGCATTTAAACAATCGACAAATAACCAAGGATTACATATAAATCAACAATAAAGCAAACCTATAAATAAGACCTGCCAATAAACATCAACTCACACCAAAAGGAAAAATAATCAAAGAAAAACACGTAAAATTAAACAACTAACTCACTATGAAATTCGCAAATAAGGGATTTCAATTGAAAACTATTCCACGAACATGAGAAGAAAGGAGGATTTTACAATTCAGTAAACATCAAAATTAATAGATGAAAAAATACAAAGAGTTCATGGTGGGGGTTATAGAGAATAGGAGTAAGAAAGAAAGGTTTGGACTTTCACTCTCTCTTACTCTGGTCTTGCAGTGTATAGAGAACAGGGGAGAAGCAATCTTTCATAAACCCAACATCAGTGAATGATCATGTTTGATAAAAAATAGGTATAATCTTGTTTGAGGTTCTGCAGTGCATTGGCTTTATGAAATGAGCAGTAGCATCTTTTTTTCTTTTTCTTTTTTTAACTTTAACTTTTTCCTTTGAGCTACAGGCAAATGCAATAATGGAGGAGAAAGTATAAATGGGCTGACACTGACACATAGTTTGCACCGCTAAAGGGACACATGCACGTAGTGGGATGCATGAGGCGGTATATGTGCTTTAATTTGCATGTATTCAAATGAAATCTGTATGTTAAAAAACCAAACACGTACGTGATCCGCAAATGCATTATAAATAGTAAAGTGTAAAGCTGCAACAACTGAGGCTTTTTGATTCAATAAGTCCCGTTTGGATGTTGAGTTGAATTTAGATTAGTTGAGTTCGTTATAAATAATAGTGAATTGATATCGTGGAATGAGTTTTGTGGAGCCTACTTAAGATAAATTTAGATTTGTTTGGATGTTAAGGTGAGTTTAGATGTATTTATGAAAAATTGAAAAAAGTTGTGAGTCTCACCTATAAAGCGATTTTGAGTTGAGATGAGTTTAATGATTTGAGAGTTAGATGTTTAGATGTTAAACTCAACTTAAAATTAGACTAATCTCAATTCAGTTCAATTTCCAAACAGGACCTAAAGGTGCTGATTAGCCATTCTACCAATATTGGTTGCACCTTTCTGCGAGTTTTTGAGATAGATTCAACCTGAGTGGTTACACCCCATGTGGAATAATCTACTGTGCTTCCTTCTACTTTCAACTTGGTGAATCAAAAGCTACTTCTCTGACTGGATCTCAGCCCAAAGTAAGCGAGAGAGAGAGAGAGAGAGAGAGAGAGAGAGAGAGAGAGAGAGAGAGAGAGTCATCTTGTGACAAGTCTGATCTACAGAATTGAAAAAAAAAAAAGTTGAGAAAAGGTGCACACAACTGCTGGAAATGGTGCAAAAAAGATTGAAATGAGGTGTATTTTCATAACTTATGGAAGATAGAAAGTAGTCTTAAGTAGACCATGTGAAAATCCCCTTAAAGTTTTGAGCTTTGTCTGCTCCTTCATGAATCACCATTAATTTTTGCTAGACACTGTAGTTTGTATGGACTTGATATGGAAGTACCAATCACTGTTATGTCTGTCCATCCATTGTCTCTATAATATTACAAATGAATAATTCTATTTGAAGTGAAATAGAGGAACAGATATATGAAGTGGACCCTATAATATGAATTTGAAAGTTCCACGTCATATCTATCTCTTTTAGAAAAATTCTATTCCTAACCCTCACACACCGCACATCATTATTTTTATAATTTTTAAATTTTTTTTTTTCTTATCAAATTTGTGTTATATGGGTGAAGAATAGAAAAATTTAATTGTTTTAAGAAGAATAAAACAAATAAAAAAGTTTGGTGTGTGGTGTATGCGCCTATGAATAGCAATGCTCATCTCTTTTATATACTTAAGGCTCTTAAATTTTTGTACTTGAGCTTTTTGTTTCTTATATTTTTTCATTTTTTATCAACATCGTGTGTCTGAAAACAAAATCTCAACTAATCCCAAGATGCAAGGCTCTCAACAAAGAGTTTATACTTGAACTTGACAAGAATCAAGATCTTGATGAAAACAAAATGCCAAGATATTGATATTCCGTTTCTATTGATAAAGAAATCCAACAATGATTAAATAAAGTATTTTCCAAAAACTTGAAAGCCTTTGGGTAGAGATGAGAGATTTTCTAGATTATATATATTATTGGTACTAATATGTTATTTACAAGGAAAAACCCACGTCTGTAAATTAAAAAGACACTTGGTTTTAGAAACATTAATAAAAACCAATGGTCAAATTGTCTCGTTTGTTTTTGTAGATGAGATGAGATTAAAATTAAAAGTTAAATAAAATATTTTAAAATATATTTTTTAATATTATTTTTATTTTAAAAGTTAAAGAAATTGAATTATTTATTTTTGTTTAAATAAAATAAAAAAATATGTGACAGATAGAGATGATGAATATAATTTTTCATTTCCCAAATATTGAAAAGAATACCAGTTTAAGACATGATCATCTGCTCCCCTTCATGTTATGTACAAGACAAAGACCATCTTTTCTTTTGTCTGTCACTACCTCTTTTGCTCCTTGCTCCATTTCCCTCACGCCATGATGAACAATTCACTGCAGAAAGGCTAAAAAAATGGCTTCTTTGGCTGATACTTGTCTAGACGCTTCTTCAGGGAGCACCAATCTCTCATTTTTTTGAAATTGCGATCCTGGCACAGTATTATTGATCAATAAGACAACACTGACATGTCAATAATGTGCATATGTAGGTCAATATTGAGAGTATATAAGAAAAAAAAAAAGATACGACAGTTTGTAAGGTTGATTAAATCGGATAAAAATTAAAAAGTGTGAATCAAAAGTGAATGCTGGGCTTGAGAAGTATCACAAATAAAAGCAACAGTTTGTAAGATTTCGTTTGTTTTCACAAAACTTTTCAACTTATTTTATCTCATCTCATCTAATCATTATAACTTTTTCAAATTTCTACATAAAATAAAATAAACAATTCAACTATTTTAAATCTCAAAATAAAAATAATATTAAAAAAATATATTCTAATCATATTTTATTTAATTTTCAACTTTCTTCTCATCTAATTTATGAAAACAAACGAGCAGTGTTCTAAATCAACAGGTCAGTCAAGCGGCCTCAGCTTTTTAGTTCTAAAATTAACATGAAACCAAGAGTCATTAATTTGACAAAATTACAGAGGAAAGCTTACACGAGAGCATTAGTATTGGTCTATGTATATGCATCTACAAAATCACTTCTTTTGCATATCTATTTTGCCATTCAAACAAAACTTTCACATTGACTTGTGCATATTTGAGATATAATAATAAAAAAATATTTTATTATTAATAATTTTTTTCTAAAATCAATTTTTTTATATATATTTTGCAATTAGCATCCACTACATACATTTGACATTAATAATACAAATGGAATAATAAAAAAATATAATTTTTTATATATTATATAAAAAATATAATAAAATTAAAATATATATAATATATTATAATAATAAAATGAATGTGTAGATGAATGTTTGTTGTATTGTTGAGGGAGGAAGAAGATGAAAGGACTGTGAGAGAGAGCGGGAGGAGAGAGAAATAATTAATAAAATAACATTTGAAGAGTGCATAGTAGCTATCTAAATTTAGATAAGAACTGTTCATAACTAGCTAAATATATGAATATGCATAAGCCAATGTAGAGAAATTTAAACTCATATTATGTAAATATGACTTTGTATGCATAGACCAATATAAATACTCTACAAGCATCTAACATAGAAGCAATAAGCAACCTGTTTCTAAACTCCTTAGGGTGATCATTTTCCGAACCGTGCTTGCTAATCCACAAACCAAAATCATAATTATTTATAAAACTGGAGAGGATATGTTAAGCTCAGCCCAGAAGCATGAAGCCCCAAAAAAAATAAGGATGCCGTTTGGTAATTCTCTTTTCAGTTCTTCTATGTACAACCGCGGTGAGAAATCACGGTGTAATCGCCAATTTACTTTTATGCCACGTCAGACAATTTATTAAAACAAAAACCCAACAGACTTTGTTTTCCCTTACTTCATCGCACCTTGTTTCTTTATCTCCTAACCTTCTCTTATTTCTTCCACAAAGGCAGCTCCAAAAACCTAGATGACGCTGACCAGACGACATGAAAACTTTATCTATCCCTTGATCACTTTTTAGTCTCAGTGGGAGCTACGAATACTCAAGACAATGTTGTTGGGGCTGGTCAAAGTGGGTTTCTGAAACGCAATAGAGGGAGGGAGGGAGGGAGAGAGCAAACCCACTGCCGAGGGTGGGAAAAGTACAGATTCCACCCGCCAGGATCTTGGTTTAGATTGCAGAGAAAACAAGTAAAAAAATCCAGCACCCCAAAAGGACAAAAATTCTGAGAAAAAAAAAATAAGGGAACCAGAACAAATCCCTCCCCCGAAACAGCAAATTAACTTTCAGTGAACACCCAAAGTTTCCCAAATACGAACCAAAACTAAAACGCAAGGACAAGCAAGAAGGCATTCATTCAAAACCATAAAACAAAACCTTTAAAATACACATCCCTGTATTTCCTACTTATTACTTGGGGACAAGCACAAGCTGGTTGCAAGAAAGAGAGAGAGCGAAAATGGTTGAGGAGAGGGCCATGTGCCCTGGTTGCGAGCGAAGCTGGTGAGAGTGGGTGCACGCAAAAGTTTGCTTTTTTTCATTAAAAGGTGTGCCGGTTGCACGGCGTTTACACCAGCCGGTTGCAACAAGCATTTTTCTTCTCTTTTTGTTTCCTCTTTCAGTTTCTTCTTCCTCCCCTCACCCCCGACTTTCTCTATGTCATTCCCAGTTTCCCTCCCCCATTTTTCCCTCCCTTATCTCACCACTATCACATCTCAGTAGTTTCATTTTATTTCTTCCTCACATTTTTTTCCCCTCTCCACAGACCCTCGCACTTCCTTCCTCTCCTACAGATTTCGTGTGTTGCAGTTCGTGGGTTTCTTGAATCTCAGTGACACTGGCAACCTCTCGCCGGACTCTTGTGGACGACAGTAATGCCCCTCTCATCCTCTGTTCTCGCTCACACACGCCCGCCCCCATCACTCTGTTTTTACACTCACAAGGTTCTATTTTTCATAGATCACTACGCCGTAGCACAAATTAGACTAGTTTAGATACCAATTGTTGGGTGATTTTCTGGTCTTAGGTAAATTTCCCTTTAAACCTTTGTTTTAAATTCTCTTTTCTCATTCATTTGGTCTCTCAATCGTTCACACACACTAGAAATTTCAGATTTGTCGCCTCGCTTAGTATTACCATCGTGCATGGTGGAAAGAGGCATTTTTTTTCATCCTTGTTTGAAGGGCTACAAGGTAATATTGAACGCGGTCATGAAGCTATGATTTATGTTATAAATTCTTTTATCTACGTCAATGAGAGTTCTTGGAGGAATTGTTGAACTATATAAATGTGTTGACGGTGTTGGATGGTTTGTGTTAGAAGTAAGAAATGAGAGAGCACAGGCATTGCAATTTTGTGAAGAATTTCCTCAGTGCTAATTTCATTGATATGCATGTCTTTATATAGACATATGAGAAATACAAGTGGTCCAATAGAAGTGATACAGAGTAACAGAAGGAAATGAAAAAGGGAATAAAAATTAGTTACATTTGCTGGACAAAATGTCAGAATAACATAAAAGAATAGGTGTCACTAGAATATTCCTGAGCACTATGTTGCTGCTGCATCATCTGAGGTGATATTTGATCCTTTACCTTTCTGTTGTGATTCATTTTTGAGGTGATATTTGATCCTCAACCTTTCTATTGTTTCTGGTTGGATTTTTATTATTTTTTATTTTTTTGTGGAAGAGTGTACAGAGTTATTATGCTTGGTTGTTTTGAGTTAAAGTGTTGTTTGTTAAAGAGGATTAATGGTTGCTGGTGGTGCTGAATATGGAGATTATTTCAGTGTACTTTGAGTTGTTTGGGTGGACTAGAGGAGTGGTTATACTTACGTTATGGGTTATCCGGATTAATAAGTGGCCGTTTGAGTTGCGTTAATTTGTTGAAATATAGTTTGGAATTATGATTTTTAATCTTTCTTAGATTGGGTTCGTATTGTTGGTCATTAATGCTTGGTGTATATTTTATGAATAGGTGGCGAGACTAATATAGGTCAGACTCAAGAATTTGACAATACGTTAGGAGAGTCAGGTAAGTGAGGTTCATATGCTAGGCTTTACACGAATTATTTAGACTGAGGTTGACTTTCTTAAAACTTTTGCATGTTTTGTTATGAAATAAGAACTTGGGAAAAACAACATCAGTCATTACTCGTGAAGTTCATATGAAAGAGAGTCAATGTTTTCTGACCTACATTGTGTAGACATGAGTTTTATTTTGTCATACTGTCTCTAAAATGTGAAAGAGAGTGATATTGAAAATCTGAAAACTTTTGCATTGATTAGAAAGATGCTCTGACTTTTGTTTTTAGTATGTGAGAATGATCTGAATATGTTTTGATACTCTGTTTTGTTTTGATATGGCATCTGAAAACCTTTGGCATGGTGTACTGATTTTGTATCTGACTCTGTCTCTGCTCTGTTTGGGTTGGTACCAACTTCTCTATTTCTGAGTGTATCTACTTTGGAAATAAAGTGGCTTTATGTGGTCTTTTTTGTGTACACACTCGGGACTCCCAAAATAATAAGAGGAAGATTCACCTCTGTCTTTGTCCAGTTTGGCTACCGAAGATAGCACAACCCTACCATGGGGGTTAAGCATGGCTTTGTGAGATGCTTTGTTTTAATGTGATGATGATGCTTAGTTTCGTTATGTCAAAGTACTCTAGGTTTTATGTGTCTTCAAATCATCACTCTGTTACGTTTGAAAACATGTCTTATTTTGCATGCTAATTTTGAAAGATATTTGTATTCTGTATACTGTACTCTGTAAATGCTCATGTTTGCACACTACTATATGCCCTCTACTTATTGAGTTATTAATAACTCACTTCTTATTTTCATAATATTTTTTAAATGATTTAGACGATATACTTGGTAATCAATAATAGAAGTTTGGGCAAGATTGGCTGGTTGTGGGAAATTGAGTACCTAAGGGTACTTTCATTATTAGAGAGCTACCTTATGAATAGTTGGATTTTAGTGTGAAATTTGATGTATGGAGACTTTCGAATTTCTAATTTTTATGTTTTGATTAATTAAGGAAGACCTTGTAGAGGAATTTATGTGGTTGAACTCAATGGATAAGTTTATGTTT